>DWNI01000238.1:0-10568 GCA_018250175.1 Alychna victa
TACCCTATTCTTGTTAAATTACGTAACGGATCTAATATTAATAATGATCCCGGTTGAAACACTGATCAGAACGCTACAGTATTTTGTAGATAAAATCTATAATGTAAGTTTAATAATAATACAATTTAGCGTAATGAGATTTTTTATTAATAAAGATACTTTTTATTTTTCTTTCTTTTGTAAGATATATTCGACGGAAGTGTTAAAGATAATATAATACATATTTGCATATAGTAAAGCGGCTCTCCATGTCCGCGATATAATTAGTCAATAATAATTTTTCATATTGTTGTACGACTTTTTAAGTTTATATTAAAATGTTTTGTGCAATCTATCTCTGTGTTTCAATTATTATAGCATTTTATAACTTCTTGTTTGAACGAGAGATCAAATTATAATCACAAAAAAACTAATTAGTCTTTCTGAAAATTTGGGAATGCGATGAAAACGAATGTACACTATAGTAACATGTAACGCAAAATGCAACACGGATGCGATGTTGAGCAAAAGAAAGCAAGACTCAATTTTTAAGCCGGAACAACTCAACACATAAATGGCAAATTTCGTATGGCACAGGGGTTACCATGCCGGACTGTCGTTCAAAGGATTGGGTTCGATTCCCAACAAGGCAGAAATTTTAATGAGTCTTAATTTATGTTCGGTCTGGGTATGTGTCCTTGTCTTTGTGTGTTGTCCATGGCACCCACGACACGGGGAATCCAAATGTAGGGCTGAGTGTTTTTAAAAAAAAAGTTTTTTGGAGTTGACAATCTTAGGCAGACGTATGCTAACAAAGCAAGGCAGACCGTATCATCAGATGTCAGACTAGATCACAATAGTTCCGTACCATACAAGCCACAATAACCGGAACCACGTGTCTATTATTGGGGCCTTCGTTTTTTTACTTTTTTTGTATTGGTTGTTATGGCGACATAATTTCCATCACACTCTAGAATTATCAAGTATCTCTTACGGTTCAAGAAAAAAAGACTATGACAAACGTACAGACGGACAGGGCCTTAGTGTAGTAATAGGGTCGATAATTACGAAACCCTAATAAAAATCGGTAGATACAAAATAAAAATCAGTCAATATAATTAAGTCACTTTATTTATCAAACCACATAAGATGACAAAAATGAACCCCATCTATGGACAGTTTGGTTTAGCTTCCAATTCCCTTCTTTTATACAAAAATGGTTTTAACTACCATTGCCATAGGATACAAATTTGACCAACGATCTGCCAATTATGTTCTAACGCAACTAATAAAACGCGAAATACGAAAGTTAGGTATAACGATTCATTTCTGATAAAATCTGTGTGCAACCGGTATTATATCTACATTTTGCAAACTATAGGGATATACAATTACAAATACAGAAAACATCAGGTCACTACTGTAAGTCTATGTTCGGTTACATCTTGAACATACAAATCCATATTTCTAGATTAGAATTGGTTTTAACTAGGTAATAAAGACCCACAAGCAGGCACTGCAGTGTAAGTAATACAATTTACTGTTATATCATAAAATGCGTTATAAATAAAGATACAACTAAAACACAGTTAAATAAAACATGAGTTACTACATTAGAAATGAACATTTGGCTTTGGTCGTTGTATAGCTATGTAAGGTCAGCATACAAGATTTCACTATTTTCAAAGACTTCATAGATTTTTATCGCTCTGAGACCATAATCCCATTCAAGTATTACATAACCAGTATTTTAGCTATCCCCCCCCCCCCACACTTTTTTTCAGTAAAAGTAAGCCAAGCTCTTGTCTACTCTTACCTCAGTGCGTACGTAATACTTGAATAACCTCTACAGACATTAAAATATCAAAGTTTATACAGATGGAAGAACAGTCTTATAATTTGACATGCTTGCAGATTAATTCATTATAACTAACTTTAACATGAAAACGTATTAGTTTTAAGTAAGGCAAGTGTATTGTGATACATTTTAAAACCTTATGATATGATACAGTGATGCATATTACTTGTCATGATAGTTAAACTGAGTATTTGAGTCATAACTAAGATTGACCTACGATTGAAATACGAAATCGCAATACAAAACTTAAATCATTCGTTGGTCAACATGTAACGTATTTATGTTGCGTATATTAAAAGTTTACAATTGAATTTTATTTCTATACCTGTTATCCAAAGTACACATAATGCATACATCGCACCTCCGATAAAAATGTGTAAAAACAAAAAAAAATGTAAAAGTTCAGAACCAACAAAAAAGTTACCATTATTTTTTGTAATTCAAATTTTCATGTTTTCTTTTTAAATACATACATGTTATATAGTAATGGAAGCTTGCAAAAAAATACATGAAATTGGAATTACAAAAAATAAGACAAACGTTTGTGTTTATCCCAAACATTTGAAGTTTTTGAGTTATTTACTACTTTATCGGGGTTAAACATGTAATAATAATGAAAACAAACGTCATTAGATGATACGTTAATTTGAATGACTTATTAGGGCATACAAATTAATATTTATGTCATAATCACAAAAATATTAGGCAGACTCTCGATATTATTTACAATAGAATAAAAAAAAATATTGGCATATAATATGCAATACTGCCGTCACTTTTCACATTAGAAGCTAATTTTTAAGTTATGTTATAACTGATATAGTATCATACAAAAGACTTAACTTTCTTCTAAACTTTATACATCTGAACGTTATAATTATTTACTTTATATTATATTGATAACTTTAGAATTTAACAATACTCGATCCAAATTATACATTCTTATTAACGTTATTTCTGAATTGGAATAAAAAACGTTGGTGCATTAAATGCGTACACATACTTTATAATTGATAAGGAGATTTTGTAAAAGGAATTTTAATTACACTTGGTTGAAGGCCTTCGATAACTTCGTTGCGTTAGATTTTTTGGCACTATAAAGTATATTACAAAGACAGGACCATCGGTGTGAAGTATATTAGATGAAAGGAAACAGCCAAATCATGTGACATTAAATAATAATAGGTATAAAACTACCAAAGTACAACAAAACGATATCACCATAGATGAGGAAATATGCCTTTAGTGGTTATTTAGTTTGTATAAAATATACATTTGCATTACTACAAAATAATCAGTACATTTTAATGAAACTTAAAACAAATCTTCCGTTTTCAATTCAAACATTAAATTGCTAATTAGAATTCATAGACGAAAAATATTTACATACTGCGATAAAGTTTAACTAAAATCTAACTAAAACTAAAAACTCGACACAGATCACAATGACCTTACGAAAAGTACAGATAATTTTAAAGACGCATAATAGTCATACTTACACATACGAATTAAGTCTGCATTAACCAATATTGACTAATATATAAATTTTGGCCCATGATTCCAGTATTTAAAAATATAAACGTGGATATTATTTCACATTTTCAGTAAAATAAAAATCCCCGAATCCGACGACATAATTACACCAGTGCGAATTAAGAACTGACGCAATAACTGTTATAGTCTCCCTAATCACAATGGACACAATTAAATAAATAATACATTAAATGAGCATACTTATAATAAAAAAGATAAAATTGAAAATAATAATTAACTTAAAGTAACACTGCTAAACGAAACGGCCACCAAACACTTTAGGAATGACAACATAAACAGTACGGCCATTTGAAGAGTTGCGCGTGAGAGGATCGTTGGAAGTCACTAATGGTTTATATTTACAATTTTGAATTAAACAAGACAAGGCCGCCGCATTCATTGAAACGTAAGAAAGACGAGAATTACACAAGTTACATCACACGTCACTTGCCCAAGGCAGTTTTAATCGAACATCGAACTGGCTAACATCAGTGAGCCATTTCAATGTGACGCTGTAAACTTTTCTTATTCATATATGAACGGTCGCACATGGCACAAGGGAAGCAAACTTTGTCGTTGTCCGAATGTCTCGCCCTGGTGTGCGACGAGAGATCCAGTGCTCTGGCAAAGTATACTTTGCAAATGTTGCAGAAAAACTTGGTTGGCGTAGAGTGCATCGCGCGATGGGCGATCAAATCGCGGGGTGTGGCCACGCCGTCGCCACACTGGCTACAGGTAAATTCACCCGGTTGCTGGACATTACCGACTCCCTCATCGTCAGACTCGCCGGTTTCTTCACCTTCCCCGTCCCCATCGCCATGTTGTAACGTGCGATGGGTATTCAACTCATTGGCAGTTTCAAATGGCATTTCACAAACATCACACACATGGCCGTCGTCTTCCAATTGACAAGTTCCCGTAGAACTACCTTCACCTCCATCGTAGTGTTTTTTCATGTGAACTATCAACGTTGACTTTCGTGTAAAGCTTTTGTCGCAAACCGGACAGAAGACCGAGTTAGGTTGATGAACCTCATCCATGTGACGCTGATACGCCGCCCGCTTCGTAAATTCCTTGTCACATAAATTACAGTACCTATCGTCCAAACCAGAGGATGAATTATTCTGTTGATCCATTTCTACGGAATCGTCTGAACGCATTTTTTTGTTTGGATTTACCACGGTTACTTCCACTTCTGGTGGTAATCTTCGTTTGGCAACTATAGTCACCGGGGTTGAATGTTGAACTTTGGCCAGTTGAGAAGCATCGACTACTTCATGTTTACTCACTTTGCTTGTAACTTTGTGTTGCGGCATCCAAAGACCGGAGTTATTGGCAGCCGCTTTACCGTCGGGTGAACGTAAATGCCAACCACGGTGGCTCTTAAGGGCAGCGATTGATGTGTAGCTCTTGTGACAAATCTCGCAGTCAAAGGTTTGCGGCTGAGATTGCATCTGATTAAGACATTGGTGATTTTGCAAAGCGAGAAGTCCTACAAACTGTTTTCCGCACGTGTCACACGGGTATCGTGCCTGATACTCGGCATTAGGATCCATTGAATCCTGATCTTGATCGTAATCTGGTTCTATTTCTGGTACTATTTCCTGCTTGCTAGGTCCCTGACTGGCATTATAGCCCAAGAGTTCTTGTGCATGAGCAGCCCTCAAATGCTCATAAAGTTCGACTGTTGAACTAAGCGGTTTACCGCATATTTTGCACATCTGCACGGTGGATTTATGAACATTTTTCCTGTGACGATAATAGGACTTCTTGTCGGAGAAACTTATTTTGCATATAGTACAACTCGACCGACCCGACGCTTCATTTGGTGTTCCCTGAGAATCAGAAGGACCGATAGCACTGGCGTTAATAATTCCATGCTTGGCGCGTTTATGCTTCCATAAACTAGTTCTTAGAGGGAATCGCTTGTAGCACAACTCACAAGAATATGGCATAGGATCTTGGGCCGGCGCCTGCGGCTGTTGCGGTACATTGTTTGTCATATTTGTAAAGTTGAAACTGTTGAACTGCGGCGTCGACAACATAGTACCATTTTCATCCATATTGTAGTCGTCTTCTTCTGTTGATGCCGCCATAGTATTTTCTTCGCTATCATTTCTATCGTTTATCAAATCAGCATGTAGAACTTTCTTATGTTTCCATATATTTTTCTTATGCATAAAACCTTTGCCACATATATCACAAGAATAAGGTGCGTTAGGAACATTACAATTTGGCTTGAATGACAAGAAGCTTGGCTGGACCATAGAAAAGTGTCGTATTGGTTTCCCAATAATTTGTGGGGGAAATCCTTTCGAATTAGATTCTCCAGGCTTTCTGTTAGTTGTAGGTACTTTAGAATGAATACGCATATGATTAGAATATGCCTGGCGGCTTTTGAATGATCTGATACAAATGTCGCAGAAGAATTCAGCATCCAAAGAGTTATATCCTCCTGTTCCGGGGTGAACCTGTTGGACATGTTCGGACAGCTTTTGAGGAGTACTGTACGAATTTGAACAAATGTGACAAGGATAAAATTTAACACGCAAATGTGTATTTTTATGTTCGGCCAGCTCAGAGGGTCGCAAAAATTTCTTTTCGCATTGATCACAATGATGTGCAACTTGATTGTGTTCTGCCACTTGATGATCAGTCCAAGCGTCCACAGTCTCGAAAATAGCATTGCATTCTGTACAAGAATAATGATACTCTTCTGCTTCTTCCTTGACGAGGGACATGTCGGGTTCTGATGAAATCTGTACACCCAGAGACCTATCGGAGTGTTGCATGTAAATATGCTTGTTGAGATCGGCAGCTTGTTCGAATTTGGAATCGCAATGCTGGCAATAATGAGGCGTTTCCTCGTTATGAATAATCTTTAAGTGCTTGACCAAATTAGGATAACTGCTGTTCTTCTTGCCGCATATCGGACAATCCGTTGGTCGACCATCGACACATTTGGTGTGGCTATCAGACAAATCGAAGTTGCCAGCATGTACAGCTAAGGCATGATCGTTGAAGTCTTGCATATTGACAAATTTTTCTGAGCATAGGTCACACGAAATATACACAGTACATTCGCCATTTCGGATGTGTTTTTTCCATAACTTTGTATCTTTGAATCTCGATCCACAGTGGACACAAGCCAAATGCACTTTGGATTGATTATCTTCATGAACATCTAAAACATGTTTCATTATAAGTTGCTTCAACTGGAATTTGGCTGGACACAGTTTACAAGAATAAGACCTAGCGTTAAATATATCTTTGTATTGAACCTTAGGATCTTTCGGTTCATCTTCCAAAACCAGGTCATCTGTAATTCCATTCTCATTATATATTATTTTCCATAAATCAGTGCATGTATTCGACCTCATGTGACTGAGTAATGCTCCAATATGACTGAAAGTTATTACGCAATTATAACAAGTGTGTTTAGGCACTTTATGGCCATTCTTTTGTAAATGTTGAATAACTGCTTTTCTACGCGGATGTTCTCTTTTGCAGCAAAGGCATTTTTTGGTATTAATCTGTTCAATAATGTCACGATACTTAACAATGAAATCTCGTTGCAATTTTGTAACATAGGTCTTATTTGGATCTAGCTCTTTGATATTATCATCGCCGTCTACTGTGTCGTTAGCATCTGCCGATTCAAAATCTTCTTCTTCTTCTTCATTTAATTCACTGTTGTAAGAATTATTCTGCATGTCTTCATTAATCTCTACAACAGGCGCTAAGCTCACCGGCGGTAGTCCATCATCATCATCTTGATCATTTTCATCTTGATGGTTTTGATCTTCATTTTCTCTTTCCTCATCTTCTTTTGTTTGCTCGTCATCCTTATTGATATCGTTATTTTCGACATCACCCTCAACTTTAATTTCACCATCATCGGGCTGCTTCTCATTATCGCTATGAGCCGTTGCTAAGTTTTCTTGATCGTTATCACCATTATTGTCTTGATCATCTTCACACTCATTTTCTTGTTGACGAGCGATTTCAATTTCATTATCAGTATCCATATCAACAGTGTCGTAGTTCTGACCATGATTGTTGGATTTAAATTGACGTGGGTCTATCTCCTCGTCGTGTTGGTTCACAAAACCATCCGGCTCTGACAAAATAGCCTCTACTTGAAAAGATGCAATTTCTGGTTCTGATATTAAAGTTTCAGGGCTCTCTGGGCCCGAGTTAATTATTTCTGGTTCTGAGATCAATACTTCAGGCTTAGTAGTTAGAAGTGTTTTCAATATCTGAGGTTCCTTCTTTTTAATTTGTAAGTCTTTTAATGCTTTTATTCGTAATGGATATGGCAGATTATTTTGCGGTGGTTTTATAGTTTTGATGGGTATCGGTTTTGCTGGAGTGATCGTTTTTTGTGGAACAGTTTTTGTCGGAATGTTCTTCGGGAGAAGTTGCATTTTATGACTAATAGGGTTAGGCATCAGCCGCGCTTTGGGATTGAAAGGATTAGGCCTAAGTTTTGGTTGTAGGTGCGACGAGGGTTTCTTGTGAGTTGTCTTGTTTGTGTATCTATCGAAACCGTGCGAAGTGAGTTCGTGGCGTCTTGCATTGTGAGAATATCGGTAAGATCGACCGCACACCAGACAATCTTTAGATGCAAGTTGTTGGATACCTTGACGCGATTGTAACGTTTCACCTGTAGGGCGCATGACGGTGATGGATACTTCCGGCATGTTAGGAACGTTCACGATTGGTGGATAAGTTTGAGACTCATTCATCTCTTCATCATCTTCTTCATCTTCCTCATCCTTGTCGCTGTCTGCACCCTGAAGGTTAAAACATGATTTCATAATTAATTACTATTCTTTATTATGGCCTCTTTCTAATAATTACATTTAAAAATTACTATTAGTGATGTTATATAATTTAGACATACGGATAGATTACTATGATAAATAATAAGTTATGTTTACTTTCGTTAAATGAGCTGTTAGTTCCTAAGATGAAACAAATTTCGATTATTTATAAAGTCGTGGTATCCGTATCCCGTCTTAGGTAAAGGTATTGACGTTGTAACTAACAAACAACCTCTCACCCTAAACGCATTCACCCTTCCACCGTGGATAAAAATGTATCTTATTTATGAGAACTTACGTTTGTAGTCTTCATGGTGCTCTCAAATTCCTCTCCAAGTTTGAACTGCACTGGTCTTTCTGCATCGTTGAAGTAGAGGACGTGTGTGTATGTGTCCCCGTCTTTCAGGAACTTCTGGTTCGGCTTATAATTGAGAAGAAAGGTTTTTCTATCTTCTGGTAGACCTGTTAGATTCCGAGACCATGGATATAAGTAACGCCAAACGCATATTAAATATATTATTCAAAGGTTAAAATAAGTCTAGTATTTTAAAAAGGACTTTCATAAGTTGCTTGTTAGCTCGTTAAAGCAAGGTTCTTTGAAGCACGATGGATTTCAAACCTAATTAAAAACATAATATCATTCGCAAAAAACTATACCTATCAGTATCTAGTTATTGGTTACTCTCAAAATGAAATTAATGTTATACCTAACTACTATTTTCATTCCATATTTAGATAGGTAGGTATCTTCTACGATCGTATTGTATAAATAAACTAGCATTTACCCATCGTAATTATCAGTCTAGGAATACTTCACCAACATAAGATCACTTACCGAAACCTTCAACATACGCTTCATAATTTTCTTCTTCTTCAAGTTTGTAAATTTTATCATAGAAAGACATGATATTAGGTCTAACTAAAATCAGTGCACACTATTGATAAGTCAAAACGTAATTGAAGTACTTCGATCCACTTTCAGCACATTTATTTGGCGGCTAATCGTTTACTCATGATATGATAAGAATGACAAGTTCGAAATTTGATAAAGGGGACGATAGGATTGGTTTAGATCGTTTAATATGAACATTATATTACCACCATTTTGATCAAAACACGTAATCAATTTTTCATGGCCCATTTATAGAAGAAGTGTTGTAGTTTGCCAACTGAGTAAAAAGTTCTACCTGGCCGTGTGGCCTGTCTTTGCTGGCTTATACTAGGCCTCCCCCACCGCCTGGTCGTCACAGTTTGGCTTAGCTGGGTGTGGCTGCGATGAATCGGCAATATTTCGAGAATAGCTTTGGCTTTAGTGATAATGCGTCAGCGGAAACACGTTGGCGGTAATGCATTTGTTGACGCCGCATTGGCTATTGGCGCATAGGCTGAAGTTACGTTCTTTAAGGTGCACTTACCCGGGCAACAAAAATTGCTTAATATTGATGGTTGATTGCGACGTGACAAAATATCAAGCAATTTACGGCAACAAGCATCGATTGTGGGCAATTTTCGTCAACTACAATGTAATATACTGGGTACTCTATGGTAAACCAGAGAGAGCAATAAGAGGTACTCTCAAAATAAAGGGATCTCAAGATGGCGGCATCTCAATTGATTAGCAATGTCTGTTGTGTATTAATGTGTAATAATATGAATAAAAAGTATAATAACAATTGGACATTTCAAAAAGAGGTGTCTTGGAAGGCCTGGGACACTATATTATACAATATTGAGCGATAAGGAGCAACTTCAAGCATTTCGACAGTACTTTCATAAATGAGCAAGCAATTCAGTTGAAAAACTGTAGGTACTCTTTAAACGCTGTACTCATCTCCTCCCCCCGCGGAAGCGAGACGTAAAAGCTACATAATAAATAAGTTAATATGAGATAGAAAATATATGAAAGAAATAGCAATAATAAAAATTAAATAATATTGCCGAAAAAATTGCCGCATTTTTTTTTATTGCTGCATGTCGCTCCACTAATTAACTACTCTACATTGATCAATTCGTGTTGTCGAGCTATTATTGCCAAAAAAATTGTCCGTATAAGCGCACCTTTACAAACTAAATTAATGATTGGCAAGAAAAATAGTAATGACGTGTCAGTTTCTAGAAATAAAACTCATAGGTTATATCTATGATGAGTGGATGGTTTACAATTATATCTACTGCTATACGTAGATTACGTATTTACGGATAAGCAGAGTATCATACGGCAAAGTACAACCCGATAACAGTTTGTTTTATCCTTAATATATCCGAGTTTATCATTGCAAAATGTAGGTTGTACCTTATTGTACCTCGTTGTACCTTATTGTACCTCGTTGTACCTTATTGCAGATAAGGTTTATTTTTTTTCGAATATATGG
>DWNI01000239.1:0-10563 GCA_018250175.1 Alychna victa
AGTAAGCGATGTCGCTGCCGTCAATACAATAACGGTAACAATATAGTTAGGTACGACCGCGACGGAGAGGATCGGGGAACAGCTTTAGTCAATATTCGCTTGCGGACATTCGGCCATAGGCCAACAGAGATCCAGGAGTCAGTCTCAGCTGTTAGTACAACGTAGAAAAGTAAGGAGAGGTGTCAGCTGGGTAACTACCTAACTAGGTATCTGATATTGACAACATTAGACGTTATCTATAGAAGTATTATACTAGTAGGCATGCCATT
This sequence comes from Alychna victa, assembly GCA_018250175.1. Lineage (NCBI taxonomy): Eukaryota > Metazoa > Arthropoda > Insecta > Lepidoptera > Hesperiidae > Alychna > Alychna victa. Next base: position 270 of record DWNI01000239.1, read on the forward strand.
TGTTTAAAATATGTATGTGAAAGTCAAATATGATTGTAATTGTTGATATATCGTAATAAAATCGCGAGAAATTCGATTTCTAAAATAATTTTGTATGCACCTGCATACAGAGCAAGGTGGATTCGAAGAATTCAGAAGATCTACTGCTGTCTATCACAATGTTAGTCAGGCCCAAACTATGTTGTTTGCACAAACATGCGATGTACGGACACGGAGAACTTTATATTTATTATAGATATGCATGCAATGTCATGTGTATACATGCAATATAATAATGTATGTATATGTACGACAATAATACGATAATATATAACTGAAGGTAGAAACATAACTGAGTATCCTCAACGAAACACCAGCGACACGAGCGAACGCCTTGACAAGAATATCTGCTCGCACTCGGGGGCAGCGGGGCAGAGGAGAGCCATTTTTCTGCGCAACTTTGACATTAAAATTACTTTGTTCGAGGGAGTAATATTTTGTCTCGTCGAAGAAATCTTTTGTACTTTCTCGCTCGAGCTACGCGAGTAAGCTGGCGAAAGTGCTACAAACATACTTTTCCTTTCGTAGTATAAATATATTTATAGCACATTATTTAGAATAAACTATCGCGCCAGTGTCTAACTGGAAACATATAATATTACATCGCTTCGTGTTCGTCCTATCTGAAAATAGAAACAGTGTGAGTTTACCACTGTCGGACAACTTTCCGCTACACATTTTTGACGCTACTTACTTGATTACTAAGTTTAAAACGATTTATTTTATTTTTCCTAGCTATGCTGCTGACTTCGTTCTTAAAGTAAAAAAAAAAATATTCACGCTCCTATTTCGATGCTGGAAAATAAATTACACGTGAATCGATGACAGAGACAGTATTCCACGCGGACAGAAGCGACCCGTTCCCATTTCGTGGCCTCTTTCGCCGGCCGTTAAAACCCTTCCTCATCATCGTCACCATAGCGTGGTACTCCGGGCCCTCCCTGCCAGTTATAGACGAGCTGGAATGTCGCCGCAGCCGTGTGGTTACATTAACAATGCATTTTTACTCTTTGTTCGTATTTGTAAAGGAGCGGGGGAAATGTAAAACAAGCCGGCCGCCCGCTGCCGCCGCCCGCTGCCGCCGCCCGCGCCGCCGCGGGAAGACGGAGCACGTTGCACTTGTTCCGGTTCATGTGTCGCCGACACACTGGCCACTACGCCAAACTCTTAACATACCAATACTGGTTGTTGGGATGCTTTACGAGTTAAACTGTCACGCTCACACCTTCTCTTCCTCACTGATCAGAAGCTAAAGACCCTCTGCACTCGGGACCCGCGCGCCTGTGTCATGCCTTCCATAAAACATTATTCAAATCCAAAATCATTTATTCATATAGGTATCAAAGATACACTTATGCATGTAATTTTTATAAAACTACCGCCATTTCGCAAATGTGCTTTGACTTGGAGGAGAAGATATGGCGAAATAAACTCCTCCGCCCATCTTTTAAAAAAAAATTAAACTTCACTGATGATAGATCACAAACATTTACGGCTCGAGCGCAACCATATGTGTCAAATAGATTTCGAAATGTCTGACACTGAAATAAATCTGCAAGTTCTAGCGATTGAGAGTGAAATACTATAGCAAAGACAAGAATCGCGACGATACCGTCCGAAGCTTAAATTATGCCATAAGTGACCATAATAATTACACAACAATGTCAGAAAAATGGCAGGTAGTATTTCACAGCGACCCGTACCTACAAAGGTTGTAAGCACCAGCACATTGTAACGCTTCGAGTAGCATTGTAATATGCCGGCTTTCGTTATGTCGCTGCGACGCTCACATTCCCTGGGAGCCTTTCCGGCTGATTGCCTTTTGCAGCCTCCACGTAAATGTTAACATAATAGCTCTTATGAATATTAAATAACAAATTGTAAAGGTGGCTGGACGTCATTGCGACATTGGTAACTTACTGAGGCCTTCAAGTTACGTTATTTCATATTGTTTATACGTTACCAATAAAAGGTTGATAATGTGTCTTTCATTCTTCTATTACGAAGCAAAACGATGTGTGCAATGAATTCAATAAACACAATGTTTTTAATAATAAGACATAAGTTATAGGTGGAATAAGTTACACTTACTATAGTAGGTACTAAGTATCTTGTATGAATGAAGAGATGAGTAAATCGGTTGTTTGTAACTAATGTGTGAAGGTATGCGCTGAGTCTACAAGAGAACGCTTGGTAATGCGTTATGGCGAGGTCGGTACTCTTATTATAATATTGACTATTTTACTATATCGGTTTCACTAACGGCATCTTTCAGTGATACAAATATCACTTCGAGAAACTAACAAAACGTTTAAATAAAGAAACAAGGAGTAGGGGCGTAGTCATCATTCGATAATGATGACTGGCAGTTAGTTATAAGTAATACCAATACAGGCAACACAATGTTTCACACTTTTAGTAAGTCTCTCACTCAAAAGGCCCGATATTAATTAATGGCTAATGTATAGTGGCTTAACGGTTGCTGGACCGAAATGAAATGTTAATTATGTGAGCGATTAGACGACATATATCGTAGCATAAGCGACTATCGTAGGCGAGACGCAGTTTGAATAATAGCCCTGTAACAGATGAAATCGGCACACAACGCAACATCACGCAAAAGTGGAATTAACGAACACCTTACACTGGCAAACAATACCTCGTACGTACGGTGTGTGATCTTCAACATCAAAGTGAAGGGTTCCGTTTTTATTAAAGTGACTGGTAAATGTTTCTTATTGGATCGTGGGTATTTGAGCTGTAATTATATTTATGTCTGTGCTGGTTAGCACCTAGAGAAACCTAGTACATGGGTACAGCCATCTCATGGACCTACCTCACATGCTTCACCGGTTCGCATCGCAGTAGTGCAGTGTTGATACAATATAGTACGGGCCTAACATTTTCAATTAACTCCGCTTAGAAATTCTTATCGGTAACTTGCAGATCTGCAGCCATGTTTTTAATACTGCACGAGTACAGACCGCTGACAACGGTACACATATTTATGAACTGTCGCAGCCGTTTAAAGTCCCTGCGCCCGCACGGAGTGCCCGCTTGCCGCTCTCGCTACCACTGAAACATGCCTCTATGAGTCGGTTGCCATTTCTAAAACTACATTGGAATTCGTTATTCGCTGCGCCCGAACCGAAGTCACACCTTCTCGCGGTAAAAAGAATAAATCTACATAACATTAACGTTTCATTTTCATACGTGTGAAGTGCTTTCAAAAGTTAAATTTACATAATTATGCAGGTTTTATTCAGACATAGGTGGGAGCCAAATGGTATCGCGTATGTTATTTTGACCGCGAACGCGACAAACGTTCACGTCACGGTCCTCTAGATGTCTAGTCGCCCGACGCGGACGTTGCGCGCTATCAGGGTTCCGTAGTCAACTAGGAGCTCTTATAGTTTCGCCAAGTCCGTCCGTTCGCGGCTTTATCTCGCAGACTCTCAGTACCTACTGAAAGGCTGCAATTGGGTACGAGCTGAGCATATATCGTATATATTGTGTCACGCTGACAAAGTCGTAAATCAAAATGTTACCAAAGTATAAAACTACCCAAAAGTTAGTTTTTATATTATTCTTTGTCCTTCTACGAAACAATTGCAATTGAATGAATATGTTTCAAATTTATTTATTTACACTATGCCCCTTGAATGATAGTAAGATATAGTAAACATGACAGTAATTATACATCTTAATCTATAATAACGGAAGTCCAGCGGATCGCACGGTTGCACTGAAAATTATATAAAATATTTTCATACAAAATATAATTTACTTTACAACAAAAAATTCGAAACCTCGTCACGTTATAATAAAGAGAATGCTATAACGTCGCATAAATTGGCGCACAGAATACAATAGTTGTATGTAGCAAGGCTTTAGAATACATCACAATATGAATACATACGGACGTACACTGTGCATGAATACCGGCGGACACCGCATGCGAAACACGAATCGAATTTAATTTATTTTGGTTCTACGTGCACGGGCTCGGCGCGCTGGTATTGTTTGGATTTATTTATAAGTCACGTAAAATTTGTGGCGCGAAATTATTTTATGAAAATTGCCCTGGCTTCGATCCACGGTTATTGCTTATAAATAAAGAAACATGTCTGACAATTTTACTGTATATTTACAATTATCATGCAATCACCAAGAATGTTAATTAACAGGCCATAATAATATTCGCACATCCGTTACACCGCACATGAGTTAACACTGGCATAATATTCCGGATACCCGTCACCGTTTAACTTGTGCAACAATAACAAAGATTTAGAGTACGTGGTGTTTGTTCGACGAGCAATACATCATGTTAACAATAATTATTGGAGTGATTTAACGTTGAAACATGTATACATACATGTAAGGGCTGTCTTGTAAAAATAATGTTTTGTCAATTACGATGTGCATCATGCACCAGATGTGCAGATGTGAAAGTTCAACAGATCAAGTAAACTAATATTTTGTTTTTAACATTATACGGCGCGTGTGTTAAAGCGCGTCTCACAAACTCCACAATACCCAATAATTTGTTTTTTCACTATGCCGTTATTTACGCTAGGAGGCAGAGGAACAAAATGGAAGATTTAGATGAAACAAAGGTAAACGACGGAGAATAGCGGAGCAATTGTAATAGCTACGAGTCGCTACGACGACGGCGCTAGTTCCTCCGGCGTGGCGGCTCGGGCGGCGCGGGCGGCGCGGGCGGCGCGCTCGGCGTGCTTGACGTTTTGTTGCTCACTTTACTGAAACAACAAGTATTACAATTTACAATAATTGCCAAGTTTCACGTTTAAGTATCTTTGTTCGAGCAACATTTTATGCTGTATTCTGATTTGCTTTTTGATATTGTATTTTAATAATTTACAGCTGTTTTATCGTGTATGATCGGAACCTGTATGTTATATGTTGCGTGCAGATATTGTTTGCTGTTATAATATTGACGTCCTAGTGTATAACCGAAATAAAATTAGACTATTTACGATGGAATATTTGGTATTCAAACCAATATTTGATTCAGGTATAGGCGGGTAGGTCCGATACGACGATATTGATCTGTAAGTACGAGTAAGATAGATAGAATATACGATATATATAAGATAGATAGAAGATACATTGTTAGAATTACATTAAAATATGTAATCAATACAATAAAATTATTAGCTACCTACATGCAAAGTATACAATGACATGTCGACTTTTAACTTTAAAGAACTCCTCTAACTAAATTCGTTCCCGCAACTAGAAAGCCATAAACCTTCGTTAACTGTGCTCTACTTAGGAGAATATAGTGGAATCACCTGTTAGTTCAATTCCCATTTGGAACGTTCTGCCACATACGTACCAGTATGTTGGAGGAACGCTTTTTAGTTGTAATGGGAAACTTGAAGAGAGTTAGCGAACTCTGCGACGCGGCGACGGTTGCGGTTATTGACATTCTTTATTGTAACGATTGAAAAAAGGAACATTGATTTAACCGTGCGGATAACAAAACGACCAATTTTTAATTCGATCGACAAAAATTCTTAGACGATTTAAAGGTCTGGAAAACTTTATGAGTGCTGTCCTAACTACCGGGAAGCGCAGAAGCGTTAATAAAGTTTAAAGACGCTACAGACTACCGACCTACCTACCGACGATCGATCGATAGGTCTGACAGCACGCTAAAACCAGCGGTCGCATGTTCAACATTACACCGACAGTCAGTAAATCACGGGCTAGATAGATATGAGTATTTCCCTATTCCCCCTCTCCTACCCCCCGCCGCGCCGCGCCCTCACCTGCACAGACAATGAGCCGATAAATAAAAGACAACACACAAACGGTGAGCCGTCTCAGTTATTCGCTGCGTCACCGAGCTATTACTGCAAACTCCTTCGATAGCAGTTTATTCATAGTTCCAAGCCAAGAATACGAGATAATAGCGCCTCGCGACACCCTGCGATGCGACGCTGACTAACTAGAGCGCAGAGAGTCACGTGTGTACCAAGCAGTAAACTGCTGTCAGCGACACGGTGCCACTCAGGCGGAATAAATAGGCGTCAGGAGACCTTAGATCTGTGCTCAGTTAATAAAATTAATAGGTATTAGATGAAGTACATTGGCACTGTTTCGCTTTAAAAACCTTAATTAAATTTGAACCGTTGATAAAAAAACCGTATAAAACATGCCGATTATTACTATGGCATTTAAACTGCGTTGGAGAAAAATATTACTAGTCTAATCTGAACGTATCTCTCAAATTGTTCAGTGTCACCCGAGACAATAGCTAAATATTAAATACCAAAAGGTATATCCCAAGTTTAATTCGGTCAGTGGATTTAGAAAACCAATGTATCACATTTATACTTGGTGGACGAGCGCAGTCGAAACAAGTGAACATCGCTTAGCTGTGCAGTCTGTGGAGCGCCTCTCTCGTCGTTAATTAAACCCCGCTTTGTCTGTTAGCGGACTTGAAACGTATTTAACGTCAGAAAGCGCTGCGGGGCGCGATAGAGTGTCTGCACTCCCCGCCGCGACGCCGCGCCGATAAGATGTCCGAAGCCCCCGACAAGCTGACTGAACGGGTGCCGGGGGCGCGTCGAGTGTCCGTTCACTGTTACAGCGTAGTATATTATAATGTCGCCGATACAGAACGTGATAGCAAATGTAGCAATTTCAATTTATATTTTTTACTTGGATGCTCCCGTACGTAAGTCTGTTGGCATTTTTGTAGCCGGCTGGTATTGTTTGGACGTGTCTATTATAAATTATAAGTGAATGCATGCAAAACCTAAAATAAATGTTTGTCCTTAAAGTGGTTAACGTATTCTGATGATTGGTATGTCTAACTGTAATAAAATGGTAATGTTATATAATATTATTATGTGTAAAGTATATCTACAACTGTAGAGCTATATTTTGGTACAAAATTTGCGCGCGCGCCACATTTTTTTTCTTGAAATAGTCAACAAACGAGCAGACGAGCCACAAGGTAGTGAGTGGTCAGAGTCGCCCATGGACATCTATAAGACCAAAAGCATCACCGATTATCGGTCAAGAATACGGCCCTCAGACGGAACATGAAACATCGTTTGGCGGCTGACCCGAGCAAAGTCGTGATAGATAGCCAAGTGGGCATCACCGAAAGGTAATATAACCAGTAACAATTGTAAGGGTTACATCAACGGCATAAGCAGGGTGTCAATCAACAGCAAAAATAAATGTCGGCGGAAGGGTACGTAGCGATGTTTCCAGGTTGACGTTTGGTCTGACGAGAAGCGTAATGAGTGTTCAGTGGGGAGTGGTGTGAAAAGTATTATTAGTTAATCAGAATCAGAAGGAGTAAAGAATAGTCAATGTCTTGGGAGTTTTATTTTACAATATGAATACTATAATAACTCAATAATTAGTTTATTAATATTGGTAATATAAACGTCATGCGAAGCCCGAATACTAAGCAGCCTGTTTACCGCTGTCTGATTGCCGGCCCAATCAGGCTGTAAATATTATTATATTGATAGGATGTCAAGAAGCGTGAAATTCTACATCACTCTACGCGAGCACAAATACAAAGGTTCCGACATTCAATGGCAGCAAGATTTACTTAGCATGAACGCAGACGACACGTATAACGGGAAATCGACCTTGTAGCGATGCGACCAGTTTCAGCATAATAACCTTAAAGCCGTCTGAACTGTATCAATTTGTGTAGTGTAGCACGGTGTGACCGTGGCGACGTGGCGACGCCGACGCTCCAGTCGGCCGCAGGGCGCGTCTGGCTCGCGATGAACACAGTAACAACAATAATAAAACAATCGTTGTATTAAAACAACGTTTGCGCTCGACAATAAACTCGTAGCACGATTAAATTGCCTTTGTTACCTGCGGCGGTGCGGGCGCTGCAGCGGGGGCGCGGGCGGTGCGGGCGGTGTGGGCGGCGGCGGAAATGGAAAAAGTTTAGCGGAGCTCAGTGTTTTATTAGCTTTGATAGTGCCACTAATCTATGTTAAAGCGAGGCGACAACATTTAAAATATATTCAATTCGGCACTTAGTCATTTTAACATTATATTAACATAAATATTTGCTGAGTTGTTTTACGTAGTCTGTGGAGCTATACAATATTTCTTAAAGGTCTAAATAATAATAAATTGATGATCCTAGTGTTGGTATTGTCCCCGAACGGCGCGGCGGCGGTGACCTCTAACCGTCTGCCCGTTTGCGTCCTAGCACTGATCGTAATGCTCTTTGTAGTTACAATTATCCACAAATATGAATACAGGTATAGTAAAAATATTGCCATAGTAAATGTGTTCCCTTGAATTTCACAGCAGGCCCGCGAAGTGCGCACGGCTGTAGAAAACAAACTTTTCGATGAAATAAGAAGTCAAGGGCTTTTTGCAACATTTTCCCCGAAAAGTGTCATAACGCAATAACATAATGCAATATATTGTAAGGACATTTGAACGCTAATTACCGCAGCATGTTGCACATTACTGCTGGAGTGGCAATGGCGCGACATTCTCATTAACATAGCGACGGGCGAGCCGCCGACAGCACGGCTTGCGCCGGGAATTTTAATATCGCCAGCGCCGCGGTCTTATGAAATGGAAACTAGGGAAAGAGTGAGACGTGTTTAATGTCATAATGTTGCAAGGAAACATATTTTATAGTAAATAATTAATTCGAGCGGGGAATGTCTGTACAAATTTGACAAAATCAAGTGTTTTTTATGATTTCTTATAAATAGAGACGAGTAGAGTCTTAAAACCCAAAGTTTGAAAGTTTCAATTCACCAAATCCTTTATTGAACAATGTCGATGGAACACCACATTCAGGTGGCGAGGGTGCCAGTATCGGCCACACTCAGGAGCGCAAAGTGTAAAGTGACAACGAATAATCCACTTTTGGGAGTGTTCGACCGCAACTGACAAGCTTTCGAATCTTGCCCTCAACTGTAGGCCGAAGTTTCTCGTTTTAAGGGATTACTAGCAATAGATTTATGAACGGTTGGTCTGTCGCGCTTCTCTCAGGGACACCCGAAGTTGGGACGTCGGTAAATATACGAGTAGCTCGATTATAGTCAGTAGCCTGAGTTACTGTAACAAAACCGATGGAAATAAAAAAACTTACTAAGTTACTGAGCTCGGAACAAGCTCGGTCAGCTGATATATAAACTATCGTATGATTTGTTAGTGTAGCGTTGAGTATCCTGACACCTGGCGAACGTAAGTTATCCATTTTGATACTTTGAAATTAGGCGCTGCTGGCCAAAGATGTGAGCTTTAACGATTAAAACTTAAACATTGTTGAACTAGGCAAGTAGCTAGTAGTTAGGTAAGATGGTATGGAGGTGGCCTCGGATTGCTCGAGTACCTAGCGCCCACTTCCAGGCTTTGATGCGTAGATTAAAAGACCATTGACTTCGCCCGGCTTCGACCAATCGAAGACAGATTAATGATGTGTTGACTGGCTCGTCTAGGAGCTCGTCACTCATTACCACTGTAATGACCGACGCCATTAATGTAATGAGGCGAGTAATTGCTGCCCTGCTCATTAATTGTATAGCCGGTGTCTGTGTACAGTGTATGTCACAGAATGTGCAGCGATTGATTATTGGTACGGTGCGGCATGGCCTTCTGCAGAACTAATGATGGAGAATACGTGGACACAGAGTAAAAGTGAACTTTCAGTCAGTACAGTTTAGTCAAAAGATTAAAGTAAATCACGAGCGTATATTGCAATAATAAATACATTTTTAGCATTTGAACTAAAACCTAATCGGATATTATGTTAGTATATTAAGTAACGGCAGGCAGCGATTTGTCGCAAACTTGATGCACGGGCGCCTTTCTCTCTTCGTCTCCCCAATATTTTTCCCATATCTTCCCATTGTTTTAGCTACGATGTGGCTTACCGCCATAGACAACTAACGTTAAAATAATACCTTTAACATGAAGCATATAAAAGCTTCAAAATGATCGCAAAACCACGAAGTTTAGCGCGTCCCGGAAAAACGTTTCCATCGCAAAGTGTCTTAGTAGTTTGCTAGATGGATCTGTCTCGGTGACAATAACGACAATAACGACATATTTATATTTCGTTCGGGGTTCTTTTTGTCAACTCTGGTGAATTGTTTTTAACTTGGTCCGTAGTTGTTCATGTTTATCCATGTGATACCTGGACTTGAGTATTGTTTTAACCTTATTGGCTACTTCCATCCCCGCTATATGCATACAGATTAACACTGACGAAGCG
>DWNI01000240.1:0-10546 GCA_018250175.1 Alychna victa
ACGCAAAACAAGATAAGATTATATTAATTTATTTCAAACGTATTTTTATTTTACGATGTAGTTATTATCACCGACTTCTTTGACATTATTGGGTCGATTTACATGCCATATATTATAGATATCCATGTCTCCGTATTGAGATACTTCACAGAAAAAAAAGTTGGTAGTGATTTTGTCTGGTGAGTTGGATTCGATTCTGAGATGGGACATGTTCATTTGTCATGATATTTGATGTATGTGCATGTCAATGAAACCTGTACAGTTATTACTGATGCGGAAATGTATTAATTATATTTAATCAAAATTCCAATAGATACAATATTGTATATTGACCACTGCAGTCACGTTTCAATTTGTAATATCTATTTTGTTTATTGTAATATAAACGTGCGAAAGTCACGCTTAAATTGAAACAATTTAACCTTAAAGTAAAGTAAATGTACACCTATCTACTTGTAAATGTAACGAGTGCGTGTAATACGAATACAGAATGGGGTTTTACCATATTTTTCTTAAATACCAAGTAGACTCTCTTTAAGTATTTATTACCTCATTAAAAGCTTTGTTTCCCTTCAGATTGTTATATTTCTCATCCCATTTTAGAATTATTGTGGGGCGTGGTAAAACATAGTAATTTATTTAACTAACAATATTATGACTTAATAGTCATAAATTATGACGCATGTGACAATCTTCGGTTCAGATGTGTAACACAGAACTTCCTAAGGAGTGAAACTGGATGCTTGTATTTACTCTTTTACACTTACTTGAGACTCTTCTTCTAAGTAGGTATATTACTCACAAAAGTATTTGTTGAAAAATTCTAGAAACTAAGAATGATAAATAATAGAATTATTATTCATTCAAAATATTTATTTCTCTAAATACAAGTATATCACATGACTTCATCATACATCAGACAATCAGATTCAATAATCACAATATGCTTCTTACTTTACAAAGTCAATTTGATCTAGTAGACTCCAGCGCCGGCTCCGTAGCCTCCAACACCATTTCCAGCTCCGTAACCTCCAACTCCAGCACCGTAACCTCCAACTCCAGCTCCGTAGCCGCCAACTCCAGCTCCGTAGCCTCCAACTCCAGCTCCGTAGCCTCCAACTCCAGCTCCAATGCCTCCAACTCCAGCTCCGATGGCAGCTCCGTGAAGATAGGGGGCTACTACAGGTTTAACGGGCACGATGGGTACAACTCCATGCGCAGTCTTCACATCCAAACGATGCTGGTGGGATACAGCTACAGGTGCTACCACAACGGGAGCAACGTAGGCAGATCGCTTCAAGATATGATGACCCACGGCACCAGCGTGACTAGCTACAAGACCGTGTCCGAGTCCACCTGCAAGTCCTGCTCCACCTCCAAGTCCACCTCCAACAAGACCAACTCCAGCTCCGTGACCATGTCCGATTCCAAAACCGTGTCCAACTCCAAATCCATAGCCACCGGCTAATCCATTTCCATATCCAGACGCGTATCCTCCAACCCCATGTCCTGCGCCGAGTCCAGCATATCCGTGATGGTAAGGAGCGACCAAAGCGCCGTGGACGGTGTGTGCGGCTACAACGGGAACCACAGCATGCGCATTGCACAGAGCGAGACAAGCAGCCAAAACTACGAACCGGAACATCTTGCTTAGGTCGGTTAGTTGCACAAGTAAACCCGATTGACTAATGATAAGTATCTGAAAACCCTTGCTCTTATACTATGAAAGCTGAATCACAGTGACAGGATCCAATCCTAATAATAGATTCGTCATGCTATTGAACACAGTCATTGCCGCCAAAAAATGTCGGAATTCACTTTTTGCAGCACGTTCAAAATAGACGCAAAATAATTGTTTCCGAGTTATTAGAATATAAATTCAAAAACCTTACCTACACTTTGTCGATTTATATAAAGTTGTCTGCTCTGCGGAAAGCCCAATAGTTTTAGTTAAAGTACTGTAAGAGGATATGCGAGCGATATTATAACTAAAATTACTAGTCACTGAAATCGAGTAAATAGTGAGTTTAGACGAAAGTGAGTGTTATGTATAATTTCCTTACTATATGAAACCATTGCATCTTAAATAGATTTTACGCTTCATTTTTAATTAATAACAATAATAAAAATAGTAATTAAAAAAAAGATACCGACGTCCAAATAACGCGATTATAACGCGAACAAATCAGTATACGTTGACAACGTTATAGTTGAAGACACCATTTTAAGAATTTTCTGATATATCTCCGAAATCAAGAGTCCAACAACAATAACCATACGAGAAGAACAAGCTTTTAAATAAAAAAAGAATCATCATAATCGGTTCACCGAGTAAAAATTCTGAGGTAACAAACATAAAAAAATACAGTCGAAATGAGAACCTCCTCCTAATTTTGAAGTCGGTTAAAAAAGGATATTATTACTTTGCATAACGCTGTTGCAAAACTCTAACGTCCTACGAAAACATTCGTCTCAGGGTTTGTGTAATGCTATATTATTAGTCATTTAGTGACGGATTTATAGCAGAACAGTATTCCGATTAGGGGGCAGTGCATAAAAAAATAATTATTTACATTCACGCATTAAAGGCCAGACCACCAGCGGCCTTTCAATATCATACGCGAAACGGTGTGCTCACGTGCCCTACATGCGACAGGACTTTTTCTGCCAAAGTTGGGTACGATAGTCACCAACGAGCGCACTGTCGGCGAGCTGAACAACAAAGCTCTCATTTATGTTGTTTTAATTTTAAGCCAAGAAACAGTCGCCGAAGCCGAAATCGGCTAGGATGGCATGGCAGGCCTCCTTAGTTGCGAGGAGAGACCCGTGCTCAGTAGTGGACCATGAATGGGTTGAAACCAATCAACGCTATAATATATCTAAGGCTGGCAAAGACAAAAACTTAACGACGTTATATAAGTCAGAATATTTTGCCAATTTGCAGTCCATGCATTCACGTACTGACCACATTCCACATTGCTTCTAGACGGTAGCTGGACAGCTGATAAATATTTACGAGTGAGAGGGTCCCGGGTTTGATTCCCGGCCGAGACAGACATCTACTTAACAAATAAGATCAACCTGGGGTCGTGGTTATTTGTGATAAGTGTGATCTTTTAATTATTAATCAGATAGAAAAATGAAACAACTAAAAAAGTCAAAATGTTCAGGAGAAACTAAAATGGAACCCTATTTTTTGTAATTCGAATTTTACTTTTTTTTCCAGCTTTGCAAGCCTTTTAAATATCAAATTGCAAAGACACGGAAGGTTAACACGCCATCCACTCGGACCAGTACATATTAAAAATCGAAGCAAAATGCAAGTGTTTTTATTTGCAATACAGTTTCCTCCTTTCACTGCCTTTTGTAATGTTTTGCATCCCACTTACAGCTTTTATTGTGTTTTATCTAGCTGGTACTTATTATTCAATGGTTTTAGCCTATTTGCATGACCTAAAGCGATTTCACTTAAGCCAGTGTTTATTTTGTCACTTACGTAGTACGTGCGTTAAATTAGCGTAACATTTAAAGTAAATACGATTTTTTTGATGATTAAATATTTTTCTGGTTGTTTTTTTTAATATGAACACTTCATGATATTATTTTGGGGGTTCTGATCTTCTTTAAATGGGGTTGGATCTCTGGTCCAGAGGTAAGTGATAAGATTAGAAAAAGTTTGAGAAAAAAATAGTTCTCCTCATTGAGAAACTATGATTTCTGGAGAGCAGAGTTGAACCTTACAACCCCCCTCTCCCCTTCCTACAGCAATTTTCTGTATACTTTTACTAAGTTTGTGTCCGTTACGTACTGAATTGGGAAGTTAGGTAAGTAATTAAAATCTACACTAACATCCTCAGACCAAGAGTCTATCATCATAATACAAATTCAATTTCAAAATAATTTATACATATAGGCATCAATTACACTTATGCACGTAAGTTTTTAAAAACAATAACATAACTGCGATTTGTTACTATGGAGTGGAGCTTACCCAGTTACCAAAGTTCACTTACTTACTTCACAATATCTACCTTTCTAAGTATCTACCAATACATTTACATCAAGATAGATAGACATGCGCAGGCGCCGCGGTGCCGGTGCAAGCGTCAGTAGCTTAATTATCTAATTAGCCGCTAACGATTTAGGATATAGCTATTTGTTTCCATCCACAGGTATTTAAACTCTGTATACTATCTATGTACATAAATTTGCTTAGTATAACAACTAAAATCGGTCTTATATTATTTAATTCCCTTGGCATGTATATGTACTAATATTATGAAACGGTAATGTTTGTGACTTTATAATGTAGGTCTTCGAAACCTTTATTTTTTCTTTTTATGTTATGTTAACAGCAAACATGCTAACAAACCACCATCCCCTACGTTATCACTGACTGACATAGCATAGGATATATTCCTTTTTAATTTTTTTTTTTCTTTATATTTTCATTATTGTTTTTTTATTGGTCGTCTAGCGGTCAGATTTGGTCGTATTACATATTTCATTTTCACATTTCTCAAACCAACCATTTAACTTGGAGGCGGACCATTTGATTTGATGATCGATTTCATTAATAATTTAATATATAGTGTATATCCATGCTAAACTATATCTTACTATTATCTTTAATCTTTGAACTAAGCCAGAGATGGACATGGCGGAACTACAAGAGTTCCTAATTTACAACGGGACCCAAAAACAGTGGAGAGAAAACGCCACCCTATCGTCTATAACTTGCAGCAGACAAGACCTCGTGGCCATCCCTAGAGGCCGCTATCACAGGCCACCGCGCGGCTTCGTCCCACGTTACAACGACACCACGCCTGAAATAGGATCCAATACCCGATTTAACTAAGTGCTTTCATAGTAAACGGTTTTCCGTTCGTATACTAAATTGACGTTTACCTAGAAGTATAGTGGAGTGTACCTACAAGTGTGGCAACGCATTGGTGATGTTTTGGGTGTTACTGATGTCTCATGACCACCTGTCACGTCGAGGTTCATCTGCTCGTATGACGTCTATTTCCATAAAAAAAAACACCGATTTCTTAGCTCGGTTAGGTTAGTATGATAAACAGTTTCAAGAACCATCGCGACACTATGTTCCGCAATACTTTATCACCAAATTGCTCGTCAGATAAAACTTCATGTCACTCAGATGTTCATCGGGCCTTACAGAGTAATGGAGCAATTTATTGATCTAAGAATTCCGGAGCATACAAAAGTCAAAAGCTCCTTCGAATACGAAGTCGCAAGTCAGTAGGAAGGTATGCAGCACCGACTGTCATTCCCCATTAGAGCCACTCGAGACTTTTGACAAAGAATCAATAAGCCGTTTCGAAAGCAGATGGGAGATAGCCGCCGCGCCGCCGCCGCGCTGCATCCATCAGATAAAGGTCACCGCACATGTCATAATATTGTTACGTGCGCAGAGCTCTCTGCGCTCTTTGCTACAGTTTCGGAGACACGCGTGAGAACTATAGGTATACTAATAGGGTTATCACACGCCTCGATACATTTTTTAATGCACCGTAAAAGAATTCTATTCTCAAAGTTTGCATGACTAGTACGCCTCACATCCATAATATCAGCAACTGTGAATACAAAATAATTCATCCATTTATCGTCTGAACGTCCACTGCTGGACATATGCCTCTGCAGATTTGCGCAACTCGGACCAGTCCTAATTATTCAACTATAAAAGTGTTCAGTAATTTGTTCATATAAACTACATACAATACACAATAATTCCAGCTGTTACTGGTAACTTATTTACGCACAAAGACTGCTAAAGCTACTGCTAAAAATAAATAACCCCTTCCCGGGCAGAGTTACTACTAACCAAGCAACCGTATCAATCCAAAATATCCAAACAGTTTTTACCAAAGTAACATAGTCCGGACCGCACCCTGGGAACTGGTACGACCGCAGCCCTGGCACCGCGAGGTGAATGGAAGATCGCGAGTCGTTCTTGAACTGTGACCGATAGCTCTCGACCCTTCATTCATTACTGCGGCAAAAACTCCGCTCAATATAGTTATGAACTTTAAATAGTTATTCCAACTGATGGCTATCGAGGTTGACCTCACGTTCAATTATGGATACACAATACGCAACCAACCGCGTGACTAAATATAACCATCTCAATATTAGCACAATCATATATGTACGTACCTATTATAGTTGGGATATTTAAATATCTTATTCCGTTTTGTTGACATTGTTCATGTGGACAAGTCACTTATTTCACCGCGAATAAGCGTAGCGCTCCATTTCTATTCACCTTCCCCCCTCCCCGTGGCAAATCATTTCGTAACCGACTTTAATAAACAACCCTAATCCAAAATAATACAATAATTCCTGCCGAGTCAATCCAAGATGCACATCCCAGGGTAGATTTGAATCGTAAACGTTTGATTCGATACATCGTAGGTGGTGATGAATCTATTCTCGACGGTAGTAAACTTCGCGCACGAGTGTGAAAATACATATAATATTCTCTAGACAGTAGACGAAGCACAGAAAATAAGTTGTTTGCGAGGAATGTCTATATGAGTACACCAGGGAGACAGCCATTCGAGGCGGTATCTTCGTTTTAAAGGCTTATTCGCTTGTAGAGGTGTTTGGCGAGGATTGCGCAAGGTGTGATTAATAAAACATGAAACAAAGCCGCACAGCTAAGCGACAAGCAATTACCGAGGATTACGACGCGACGCGTCAATCCGGCACCGACACGACACGACACGACACCGACCGCGCAACCGGCGCTGGACACTGACGGCTGGGTCACGCCGCCCGCGCCGTCACTATTTCGCCTTTTCTCGTAAATTTTTTAAACGAAGATTAAATCATGGATACCGCTGCAAATTACTTAATTGAACCATTAGTTGTTTTGAACTTAAACTATGTTATAAGTACTTAGTTCGACAAATATAATCGTCAACAGATGAATATTAGACCGGGTGCTACAGCGCAGGAACTGCGGACGTGCAATAGAATGAAAACACTAAATGGTTGATAAGTTCATTGTATATCAATGTAGCGTACCAACTGGCATATTTCATAACACTAAGAATAATATAATGTCTTATTTAAAACCTCTGAACATTCTATTGTTTGTTGATTGTGTTGTTTATTTTAACTTTTATCTCTTTGCTTTACAAATGGTCGAAGGAAAGATCCCAATAATTTGTATGTCAGTGTTTTAGCCAAGACAGCTCGTAGCGTGATCGGCAGTCGTTAGGCGGAGTGCGCACTGCCCGCCGCGGTCTATGCAAATGTGAGCTGACTACCACGGAGATACAAAATGCTACTCCAAGTCTAACAGTGTTTAACCATAATATTTTTAACAAACAAATACAACCAGTATGAAGTCTGGGTTTTTATTTAAATGGAACCAACAGGTATGCATTCTTCCTTTCTTCTCTCTTCTTTGCTTTGTTATGTCTAGTGTTACTGACCATTTACTATTAGACGTCTAGACTACCTTCATTTATTTCTTGCTATGCCTATTCCATTAAATGTACCTAACTGTAAACTTACTGAGTCTATAGCGAAATTAGCATTAGTATGCTAGAAGAATAGTTTTTATCTTATACCACCGGCATTCAACACTGGTGTCAAGCTTTCTCAACAATACAATAAAGAAAAACAGAACATTTTAGTGGCCCACAACCGTAGCGAGCACGGGAACGACAATCCTGCGATTTGTGATATGCTAGCGGACCGCGCAGAATCCGACCCGATACCGGATCGGCTCCGGCGCCCGTAGCTCCACGACGCACCACTTGCGTTACGGTAAAAACTCACGTAGCGATTCACGACCGTGGCCGCGACAGCGATCGCTATACTAATATCTGTTCAGTATCGTTAGATAATTTAGTCATAATAGTAAACTTAGGGGAAAGTCGGCGAGTGCCAAGTTATATGAAAAGAATTACGACTGCGGTCTGACGTGCTTTAGCCACGACGTACGTATGTAAATAGAACCAAAAAGTTTGCTACGCATTCCTAACAATGCAAGACTCTCCCGGTACCGCGAACCTCCACCAGGTGGCATTAGCCACCACTGACAGTGGTCGCCAACGTTGTTGTATTTAATGATTTTATATGAAACCGAATGAATAAACTCCCGCATTCAGTAGGTTATATGCGTGTAGCATAACAGAGAATTTCTACATAGTACTCCGGCCGAAAGCTCGCAGTGCACGCGGAATAGAACCGTTTACCACGGGGCTCGCAACGGCGTCGGCGTCGTGGACACAAATACTGGGTTATTAGAACTGATTCATACATAGCGCTGCCAACAAAGGGAGCAGGCATGTTGTAACTTAGCATTCAATGATAAACGCAACTGATAATGTAATCGCAACCAATTCAGATTGCTCATAGGTGAGTAACTAGTAGTTAGTTTAGGTACTTATTTGATTGTGAAACAGA
The DNA here is from genome assembly GCA_018250175.1 of Alychna victa. Taxonomy (NCBI): domain Eukaryota; kingdom Metazoa; phylum Arthropoda; class Insecta; order Lepidoptera; family Hesperiidae; genus Alychna; species Alychna victa. The sequence goes on from DWNI01000240.1 coordinate 8,443, forward strand.
ACCGAGTGTCTCCTAGCAGTAGTTATAGGTACAAGGACATCGACAGACAGTGCTGGCCAAGACATGTACATACGAACTAGTAGCTCGTACTGAACATACAGAATACTCCATATTATCAAGATGTCGTCAAGGATGACGAAACTGATGTTATATATTTAAAAAACTTAGACACGGTGGTAAGCGGTAAGTTGCTAATACAAACTTACAAAGCTTTACGTGAGAGTATTATCAAATATTGCATTTGTGTTGTGGGAAATGCAGATAAAACATACCTTATGGACGTTGAAACGGCACAGAGGGCTGTACGTGAAGTGCTCCTGCGCCTACCGCATACACACCTTACTACAGCCGTATACGAGAGAGCAAAAGTACTTTCGGTAAGAAAAATATACATAATTAAAGTGCTTACACGGTACCGCGAAAAAATAGTTCCTAACTTACCTCCAGCCAGCAAACGTGTAGATCGATGCCCCGTGCCTCGTTCTCGAAGCAAAGTGGCGAGACAACATTTTGATGTAGTTGCCTCACTACTCCATAATAAACTAAATAAAGCAAACAACAAAACAAACATAAAAAAAAACTGCAAAAACACCTAAAAAACCTTGTACTTATCTATCTCAATAACCATCACACACCCATGTACATACACGCACGCACACACACACAAACACACACATGCCAACACAAATACACAAGTACGTTCAAAAACCTTTTTATTCCAATCTAGTAAATTTAAATTGAACTAATTAATTATTAAAAAATTGTCTGTTCTTACACTAAAACAAGGGTTTTCATAAAGGAGAGAAGATTTCGGTCCTTGATCAACAGTTTCGACTTCCTCAAGGACCAGGGGATTCATAGGAATATCTGTACATGAGTTTTTGTAAATAAAACATTATTATTGGTATTTTTTTAATCGAGGATATCTCCTATTTCTGGGGTAGAACAAATTATTATTAAGGTAATTTCAGTTTAAAGGGTTTCTTTCTATGGTTACTCCCATGTGATGCGCTGTTAAACGAGCGTCGGAAGTACTTAACGAGACGACAAGATGATGACAGATATGGATGGCTTCCACTTCCAGGCCAACTGCCATATCGACCGAGGGGTTACAGTGGTTCTAGGTAGGGTGTTCGTCCAGACACCAGACCGGGCTCTGTAGGGTGCAGACCACTCTACGCTGTATCAGTTATATAAGGTGTTACTCTTACAGTACATGAGTACGGACGGATTGCATCAGACGAACATGTAATTATTCTGTCATCATAAATTTAAAAGTGAATCTTTATTTAGGAACTGGAGGAAAAGAAGAAATATTGAACTTTACATTGGGCTGAATGGAATTTAGTAAAAAGAGCTAAATAAGTGTGTATGGTAGGTGGACCGCAGTTCAGTGGCGCACTGTTACTGTCAGTACACTGAACACTCGGTCATACATAAGTTTTCAATAATGCCGAGCCGATATCGCGCCTTATTTATTATAATTACACGCTATTTCACCCGTACTTTATTACTTCTCGACTCATTACAATACAAGCAGATAATACAATCACCGTCTAAACCACGAGAGCGCTCCGTGCCTACCAGGCGAGCATAAATCTACGGAGCTAACAGCGCAACACCTCACTCTGAAGCCGCGAGGCAGTAACTCAGCAGGCGTCGGACATGACGCCTCGCTGTCGCTACCACGATGCATCACCGCGCCCAGCTTCCTAGCCATAACCGACCTTACCCCACCGTAATAAGAATACTGACGAACTCCTTTTAAATACTAAGTTAAACAAAAGTTAACCTTAACACTATACCAAAACATTTCATTTTGGATCGACAACCTTTTCAACCCTGTAACGTTGCAGCGTACAATTAAAACCAGTGGTATTACCGAGCAGTAGAGATTATCTTCGATTATCGTTGAGGAGTCTAGGTAGTCTCGGTGTATGAATGTTTCACGCGTGGATAATTTACGCGCGAAAGCTAGCTTCGCTGGTTGAGGGCTGTAGCCTGTAGGGGAGCGGTGCGCGGCGGTGTACGTCTCGATGTCGGTACAACACTTCATAACCGGTGAGGTATGCGGCACACAGAGGGCTCGAGCGTGCTTTATGCC
>DWNI01000241.1:0-10538 GCA_018250175.1 Alychna victa
TACTTACATAAATAACATTTAATAAAATCACTGTGTTTTGATAGACGATCGCGGTTTTGTCAAGTGATAGCTAATACTGTTGCTATACGAGTATTATAATGATTTTGTTAGGGTTAGGTTTAGTAAGGTGATGTGTTAATAGTTAATAGTGTTTCTGGATGATAGTGATTTTGTAAATTATAGCAAATAGTTATTAGTATATTGTGCATGTATCTTTGTTATCTTCTTCTTTCTCCTGCCCATTTTCCAACTTTATTTGTGCATGTATCTTTGTTATCTGAAAAATAAATTGAATGAAATTTAATAAAAATAATTGTTTTTTTTTATTTCTTTTTTTATTTGCTATAAGTTAATGTTTTGTTCTCTTAGCCGGTTACGTGTGGCTGACGCGTGTGGTTTTGCTAATGTCTATGGGATGCGATTATTTACCATCATGCCATGTCTGCTGGATTGCCACTTCAGAGCTCATGATGGTATTATGTAGATAATGTCTAATGGGTGGCGATGACTACTTGCCTCTTATGGCCCGTTTGAGCCGTCGATTTTTATCAGTAGATAGTGTATTACATAAATAAATAAGAAAGTAATGACTACGGTGTTGTCATTAGTCGTCTTAGTTATGGTGACCTTACCTATAAAGCGAAGGTCTCGGGTTCGAGATGGCCTACGCAGACATTTATTTCACATAAATGTTTGAACTTTTGTCACGGGGGATGTGTTATTAGTGTTGTTTATGCCACCAGTGACACCGGGAATTCCAGTGTAAAAAAGTTTATTTAAAAAAAAAAAACTTTATATTACTTCAGTTAGGTGGGATCGTAGTAAACTACGATGCCTAAACTAACTACCACTACTAAACTACGAGGCTAAAGCTATCATCATCATCACAACCCATAACTGTCCCACTGCTGGGCTCGGGTCTCCTCTCACAATGTGAGGGGAACAGGCCTTAGTCCACTAAAGCCATAACCTTATGTAAAGGAAAACATCTTCTGATCCGATTGTTGTATTCACTATTGACGCGATACTTATTATTGAAAATAAACAAAACTTATATGACCGGTTTCGACGGAACCCTTGTAGTTATTATTGTATCTGGTGTTGTAATTACAAGCAAATACCATACAAAGGAAGTGAGTTTAATTTTTTACTGAGTTTATAATGCAATGACAGATTCTTATCTGTTTTACCGACGATATCACATTACCTGCAATTTATGTAAGTATTTCGTTCTTGAGATGTGATGTACGTGGATAAATAATACGAGATATAAATTGGACGCCATTTTGGTTAACATACAATATTTCAAATATGTGTTTTTATTGTACACAAATGAGATATCAAATACAATACGACTCGAGACTCGTCACATAACTGTTTAATCTGCTGCGAATCGAATCCGGGACTACCAACAACGGGTTTCAGAGTCGGCTTAATACGTTTATCTTCTAATTAATATGGTGTCAGCCCAATTGGTCCACTGTAGTGCACATATATGTTTTCCTTTTCACATAGAGACGATAATAATATGATGGCCAGCCTCGTCCACGGACATCAATAAGAAAGACATTATAGATGCATTGCATAAATGAAAGGAAGAGTACCTGGGTATTGTCTCTCAAGCCAAATTCTCTTATATTTGATTAGTACAGTAATTTGCAGTCACAAATGTCACTATATTATTTCTGCCCAAATTGACTATGAAATTGGCTTGCTATCATGGAGTCCTTAAAACCTACCTATGATTTTTATTTCAATGCAACTTAAAACACTCGATGTTTAGCGTGTATAGTGCCTGCAATATACATAGAATGACATCGCTTTTATTGCGATCAACAAACAAATAACAATAACAATTAATAAACGTAACAAGCATTTATTCAAAAACAGGATACAGTTTTACAACATGTTCCTATAAATAGAAAATAAAAGAGTTGAAAGACCTACATAATTGATTTATTGTACACCTGTTAGCGCTGAGACAAATCGATTATCGAAGCTCGCAACACTCTATTGGGTTCCCATATAAGCGCATCTCGGCCCTAATTTCGTACAGTTGAATGAGCATTGCTTAACGAGATGCTAAGTAAGTAAGCTCCATTGAAAATAATCGCAACGCCACAACCCATCTCAGTATTACGCGATAACGTGCGCAGTAAAGTCGCCCAGTATGTGGAAGATCGTGGTATTCGCTTGACTTGTCGTGGCAGCTCCTAATGTTGATAATTTAGACGTCGCGCCGATTAACCACTTCACCTTCAAACTCCTGAACAATGTTTACGCGTTCCAAGAAAGCTTCGGGCGGAAGAACGTTGCTGTGTCACCGCTGTCGATATGGAGTACGTTTGCGTTACTGGCCGAAGGATCGACTGGAGAAACTTTTTCGGAGCTCATGAAGGGACTGATTCTTCCAAACGATTTAAGGGCAACTCAAGCACTGCATTCAGCTGTTGCGAAGATCTTCCATAGTAATGATAAGGATGTGATACTAAACAGACAATCGGCTATGTTTTCCGACAGTTCCCTGATAATTCACCCGGAGTTTTGCGAATCGGCGCTCCGCTATAATAGCGAAGTCTTCTCCGTGGATCCTAACAACGCAACGAAGCTAGCTTACGACATCAATTACTACATTTGCTTAGCAACAGAAGGAAGAATTAAAGATGCCGTGACGCCAGATCTTGTCGAAAACCTGAGGATGATTTTAGTCGATGCACTTTATTTCAAAGCGAGTTGGACGTTCCCTTTCGATCCCACGCAAACAAAAGAGGAAACGTTTTACAATTCTCAGGGCAGAACAATAGGATCTGTGAACATGATGTTCCATAAAGCACCTCACAATATAGGAGATTCTAATTTAATCGGTGCGCAGATCTTGGAAATGACTTACGGTAACAAGGAGCAGTATTCCATGTTTATAATGCTACCTTTTGATGGAATGCCGCTGCAAAGAATGTTAAATAACTTAGGTATGCAATCTCTGGATTGGATAACTGAGTTTAAATCTGCGGGCGTTTTCCCAGATATAGACTGCTTCATACCTAGGTTCAAGGTATCCTCGCGGCTGGATTTAGTGCCACCTTTACAGTATAGTGGGATCACAAGTGTTTTTAATCCGGAGAAAGCTGAACTGCCCGGTATTTCTGATAGTCCTCTCTTCGTGTCAAAGACGATACAAAATGTTGAAGTCGAGGTGACGGAGGAAGGTACGGTCGCAGCGTCAGCGACTGTCGTAGGGTTGGAAGACAGGATCCTGGGGCAGAGGTTTGTGGCAAACAAGGAATTCGTGTTTTTAATTATGGACCGATTGTCAGGATTGATATTGTTTGCTGGTGTGTATGGTGAGCCGTCCTTGGTGTGATTTTTATATTAAATTATCCAAAATTCTGTTTAGTTTATTATTATTCAAAATACTGTACCTATAATGTTTATATCTTAACGTGAGCAATAACAGTTAATTTGGTATGTCACTTAAGTATGAACTGATTTCACCACAAAATTTCTTCTTTAAAAATGCCTGATTTTATACTAACTATACAATATGTTTAGTAATTGCATCTGTACTTCGCAAGTACTAAACTAATAGGTGGAATTCATAGCACCTACTTATTTCCAAATTTGTTTGAAGTAAAATAGGAAAAATAATTGATTACACGCGTGTTTATATCAAAGGTAAATACAGCAAATGAATATTAAAATAATAAATAATTGAACTAATTTAAGAATTGCACGAAACTAAGAATTTTATATTTGTAATGACGTTTTGCGATTTGATTAAGAAGAAGGTACCTGCTGACTCGGAGATTTATCTTTTAATTAATGACCTAATTATTATTCCCTACCAATCCACAGTGGAGCAGCGTGGTAGAGTATGGTCTAATCTTCCTCAGTTATGAGAATACCCGTGCTCAATTGTGGGCCATTCATGGGTTGAGGGCAATTATTATTTGTTGTTTTTTCTCCCGTTAGCAGATAAGGCACCTTTCAGAAACGGTATTAGACGGTAAATATATATTAACAAAACAAAGACGTATTGGCGAGTAATGATAAATAACATAAAAGAAATAAAATAAATTTTGAGTTTGGAGTTTAAATTTGGAATTACAGAATTAAACATAAACCAACTAGATATTTTATCAACACTTAGCCGGATGGCTACACGATGTCGTGGGAACGGATCCGGTAAGAAAACGATAAAAAACCCGCTAAAACAATTATTTTTCAACAAACGAATTTCAAAGTCGAGGTCACAAACATTTTCAATGATGTCATGTTATTATTTACGTGGGAATCGAAGGGAGTGGAAACAATAGCGTCTGATAGCCTTACATAATCGCCGGTGTGTACCGGCCTTTATGATTCGTGACGGCTTTCGTCTTACGTCTTCGTCGTTTATTAACCCCCGACGCAAAGACGGGTTTGTCTGTGTTGACTGTCTGTCGCAGGTCCTAAACGAATGGAATTTTTTTTTAGATAGACTTTTTTGTTTTAAAGCGAACATGATCGAAATGGTTCTTAGCTATAATTATAATTGATCTATACTCTCCGGGGTTTTGTAAATATTTAATTTAATGTTATTTTATTGAAATAGGCGACCAATGAGGAGACAAACGGTGGGAACCTATTGACTCCGATGTTCGTCCGTTCTTCCGTCCGTCCGTCCGTCAGGCACAGCCAATATCTCCTCAATCGTACTAGACATGTGAATTTCCTACAAACTTAAAAGCTGCCGTGACATCAAATACTAAAAATAATAAAGTTAATCTTTGGGTCTTCATCGCAACCTATAAAGTGTCCCAGTGATGAGCACAGGTCTCTCCCACAATGTGAGGGGTACAGGTTAGTGTCAGACTTCACACGCCTTCGAGAGCAGTACGAAGTTAGTCCGCTATCTTCACGAAGTTTAACTTCACTGAAGCACCTGATAGCAATCTTTTATACCCTCGATAACTTTCCAAAATTAAACATGCACACCGGATTTGAACTAATGTCCTTTCGATTGGGAGACGAATGTTCAAACAGCTATCACTGCTATAACTACGACTACTTTGAGTACGGAACCCTAAAACAAATGAAAATAATATAGAATCTAGATTATAAAAAGTAGAAAAACAAAGCTAGTAACTTGACTTGTAGAAACCCGGCCTCGAACCCGGTGTGCCCTGATCGCGCGTGATGATAAGGATCTTTTAATGAAGTCGATGGTCCGTGGATGGCATCCAATAATTACTTTGAAACTTTTAAAAATGGACGAGTAGTTCTACTTCGCTACGAACCGAGAAATCGCAGTATTATTTTAAATACAAAGTCAAAGTCAAAACTCAATTCTTTTTTGTCTTAGGAACAAACATCTCACTTAACGAAAGTCAAATCTTAACAACTAAAATTACATTTCAAATGTAAAATACCGTTTATAATATGAACCTAAAATAATAGTTGTCTCGATAGACAATACAACTTAAAAGATAGGTACAATGCAACTTAAATAAGACTCTTCCCTACTTGAGAAAAAATCCATACGCTTATAAGAAATGAATTGACATTGACTAATCCTGTGTCTCAGATCCGGAAGGATTTTTAATCGGAGGTGTGTCCAAATCTCAAATCGAATTATATTAGAAATAGTAATCATGAAGTAGACGTTTTAATGGTATATCTTATAGCGCCATCTGTGTTTGAATACTAAAACTATGTCGGTTAAAGTTTCACGTAGTACTTACTAAGTATTAAAGTGCGCTACGAGATGTCACTGTAAACGTTCTTTCGTGTTATAATGATATAGTGTATAATCTTTGTTCTCTTCCAGTTTTTTATTGTATACAGAAAATAAGTTATTTCGTAATATATACAAAAATATTTTATAATTAAAATATAAATTTGATTACAAGCTAACTTTAAGCGAAATGCAGTGTATTTACTTAAAAAAAGGAGGTTCTTATTACTATTTTTTTTTTATGTTTGTTACCTCAGAACTTTGGACTAGGTGAACCGATTTTGATGATTATTTTTTTATTTGAAAGCTGTTACTACCCGTGCGGTCCCATATCAATTTGTTGTCGGACACTTGACTACGGAGATACGTCAGAAAACTCTTAAAATGATATCGTTAACGTATACTGATTTGTTGAAGTCGGTTTTTTTTCGTTACTCATAAACACTATTTCTGAAGCTCAGAATGAAGCTGAAGCTCATGAACAGCTGTTCAAGATGAAGAGACCTTTAGCTCATGATAACATGAGATATATTATATAGCTGTTATACTAAAGCAGTCATAAATAAATAGGTAAGTAAGTATAACACTTAGACCCATAACAAACAAAGCGAAGTCTGACTTTTAGTTTTTAAACAAAAAGTCTCAACTTCGCTGAAATCCACTTGTTTATGCGGTGACCTGACGAAGCCTGGAGAAGTGAAGAAAGCTCCTTGAATGTACGAGAATAAAAACATACTTAAAGGTACGTGGTTCAAATTTTTTCCGCGTAAAACGAGTTTTTCTTATCGCTAACGGCTCTTCAGGCTAGTCTTAAGGCAATGGAAAATTTTGTTGGCGGTCATAAAATACATTATAAATTTCATAACATACATACGCTGATTTTGTTCACAACATGATTTTATATAGTTACCTACCCTGTTTCCTACTTTCATACTATACTACTAGTTTTTTTTGCGTCCCAGCAAGAGGACACCCTTTGGAAAGCGCGAGAGGGAGATGGTGAATGCATACCACACAGCCGGCTGTGTGGTTATGTGGGACTCTTACCCACTAAACACCACCTGAGGTTGGCTTTGGTCTTGCGACCTCTATGCTTTCATCTGAAGCGACCCCACTACTAAAGAAGAATAAAGAAATATATATAGATGAAGCGTTACAAACATGAAAGAGAAGCCTTCAAAGCAACAATAAAATCAAAAGCGAATACAATACACACATGCACGTTTCCCTACAGTGGCGATGCTATTTGTCGCTCACATAGATGCTAAGGTGGCTTCACGTCACTTGTTGCAAATGTTTAGTCTGTATTACTTTGAGACTACTAATTTTATAAATGTGAAAGTTCGTGAAGATGTTTGGATGTTTGTCGTTGTTTCACGCGCTAACCGTTGTACGGATTAAGATGAAACTTAGCACACAGATAGATCGCGCCCAGGAATAGGACATACGTTAGAGTTTATCCCGATTGTACAATCCCTTGAGTTGATTTGACGTTTATATGTTTGTGACTAAATCGGACATCAATCTAATCTCTAATCTAGTCCTCACCAACCACCCAAGCACGTGGTGCCACCTACCGAACAACGGACGAGGCTATGTCGAACGATCACCACTATTGAAGGTCGTGAGGCTCTGGTAACACAGTTTCTTACTCGAAACTAAACTTACTGGTAGAGTATATGTCCTGCCTGCTTAGCTACCTCTTTAAAATGGTTTTTAGCGCTGTACTCATTAATAAACTAATTCTGAGGTTAGTTATTACAACACATAACTTTTACCTCTCATTCGACTTTGAAACCTTGACCTGGGAACGGTTAGAAGCTCATACAAAGTTACAATCGACGAAAGCTTCAGATTAATACAAGTTCTGCACCTGTGTCAGTAGATTAGGTATTGTGTAACATTGGCATGACATTTAGTGCCCTCGCGGCACGTACCGTGATAACAATGAAACAATACACCGTTAATTACCCGCCTGCAGCGAGCTATGACGTCATTATTTAGGCACAACACTCACGGCAGCGTAGTGTGTCGAACTTACGCTCGAACGCGCAGGTAGCATATATTTAACGTTAGGTAGCAAATAGGTAGCAATTTTCTAAATCTACATCAATGTTAAACATGAGCAGTGACCGGCTATTCTGACGCACACAAATGTCGCGCGTCCTTGTCGTTTATGTACGAGTCTCGCTGAATTTGTTGAACAACTAAAAATGACGCATGTAAAGGGAAGTAATTTTAATACAATTTTGTTAATTAAATTTTATAATATTTTTTTATCAAATTATTGTTTTTAACAAACATTATTGCAGTTTTTAATTACTTATTAGCATTTTACTTATAACAATACTATTGAGAATGTGTAACTTACTTTTTTGTAATTATAACCTTAAATGAACCTTAATTAATAAAACTGTCTATGTTATTGTTGTCAACGTCGCTTATATCTTGTCTTTCTCTTCTAAGTTATCGTAGTCTATTTACCTGTTTGCATTGTTATATGTACCTATAAGTGGAATGATACTTACCATGTTTTCATTTAATTCTGTATCCTTTATGTATTACTTAGTATTCATTTTGTGGTTGGATATTTTATTATAATGGTAGAATTCTAAAATACATTCCGTATCTACACTAGTCTTTATCAATTAGGTACATAAACTAACCTTTGCGTGTCAATAAAAGAAAAAAGCATTTTTTTTGGCCCACATGACTTGAGACAATATTTGAATTGCTTTTCCTGCAATGTTTTACAATGATTGATAAATTATATACGTTTATTTCAGTAAAAGATTTTAATAATTCCTTTGTAAGAATATACAGGTACTTGCTACTTGAACCGAGCCACCTTGCTGTATTGGTTTTAAAACTTAATAGAAAAAAGTAATATAGAAATGAGCCTACGGACGGGTATGGTTTTAAGTTTGAATAACAAGTAGATATATGTAATTTTAACTAGTTTATTTATTAATTATTTCATTTACTTTTTATTTCAATTTTTAATTTAATGGGTTGAGGCCAACATTTAATTTTAACTTCTTTTAGTTTTACAATAAATCTAACAACGAGGGTTCGTATCTATCATTATGTAAATCAAAGAAGATAGAGCAATAAAATTAAAGGTATTTACTCAAAGTTGTCAATTAACAACTGAGTCATAGAGACATAATTTTCAATAGCATTACGCGCCTGCACCCCCGTCGTCGTCGGCCGCTTCAGCCCAAACATTTGTGTGTATTAACACGGTACACTAAATAAAAAAGAAAGCTCTCACATCCCCCTACAATATCTAATCCGCCGCACAAAGGGGATAACGTTTTCGCTAACAGAATGTTACAATCAAGGTGCTAAGCGGCCGTCCCCAGAGACGGGGTCCCGCAGGGTAGCACACTCGGCCCGCTTTTACAAATACTATAATTGAATGTGATCGTTCTCTTACTCTAATCGTTTTGCTGTTTCGTTATTACATTGTTTTAATGATAAAGCATACTATTACATATTAGGATGAATTGGCAATATTTGAAAACACTAGATATTTAATCTAATGCAGTTCAAATGTTAATAAACTGGACAAGCGAAATTTGATGTCCTGGACGTTTGCCTAATAAATCTCTTATTGATAGTTCAAGATAGAAATGAACAGTGACATTTAACTGGCTCACTTGATTATAATTGAAAATGAAAGGCAGTCGCTGTGCTATAAAATAGGCGCCTAACGAATACATAGAGCAAATGAGTAATTCAGAGACGTTAACAATCCGCAGTGTTTGTCATTCATTGTCGTCACACTCGTCGATTTGCTCAACACACTTCGGCACAACTAATTGATTAACGGAGCCGCTCGGAGCCTCGCAGCGAGCCGCCGCGTCCTCGTCGACGGCCTCAATTTATCAGCGCATTCAGCTCAAATGACGCCGTCATTCCGCCGGACAGTCAGCAATTTCATTACGGCAAAGGGCGCGTTCTGAAACCGGTGACAGTTTAAATAAGGCGAGTGAGCTCACAAAGGCGTTCTTATTTACGGAGTGCATAATTTCATTTCTTCGGCGGGCTTTGAATGGAGTTTTCGAACGGGGCCGCGGCGGGCGTGTCGACCAATCAGGTGCAGGCGCTCGCTAAATGGAGTTGCGATTGCGAGTCTGTTCCCAATTTGGCGGCAATTTGCGGCACAATGCCGTCGCTCGCTGGCGAAGCCTCGTCTCGCCTTAACAGGTTATTATTCAATTTGGGGGTGCGTTGGACACATTTTGATTAGTCAATAAGTTAATATGCGGTTAGAGGTAACCGCTTCGTTTGGAGCGGAGATTGTGCCGCGTGCCGCCGCGCGCCGACCTGGCCGTTTGCAGCTCTCAACTAATTATTGGATACCAAATTGAATCAAACAACCAATACGTCAATTATCTATTTCTAGATAATTATACTCATTTCACTGTGCTATTAAATTTATTTGTGAAAAGTTGCTACAGAAAAAATTGCACTGCTTGCACTTAAGTTATAATCAATTGATTTAAATTATACCTTCTCCAATTAAATATTAATGTTGAGGGTTTTGATGTAATTAACATGAATGGATTTGAAGATAGAAGTAATAAATATATTCGGCTCGTATAATTTGAAAGTAAAACTGAATATCCCTAAGTAGAACAAAAAGTAAGGTTACTAAGAGAGACGCCTACCAATTATGTAAATTTGAAAAATTACACACCAATAAACACCAAAGTGGTTATCAAAGTCATTGACTTAATGAAGTCCCATTATGTTCGTTACTATAATGATAATGACGATAAACATTCTATACTATTACATTATAATTACGTAATTACTG
>DWNI01000242.1:0-10537 GCA_018250175.1 Alychna victa
AATACGAGTGTGTTTTTGAATATAAATGTTTCTTAAGTTGCCTTTGGGGTTGGTGTAAACATATTTCACGGTTCTGTTATATATGTCGTGCTTTAATATAGGCAGCTGTTCTTGAGAGATTCGTTTTGTTTGTACAAAAAGACGTCGCAAGTCTCACCGAGTAATTGAAACGCGACATGTAAGGTTTGTTCTTTTCTATTTGATATTCAGGGAGCGTTGCTTGGAGGATTTAGCTAGGCGTACATGGACCGTGACACGGATCACAGCTTTTGCTTTTTATTTTTTACTGGCAACCAGCCCTCGCTTAACATCGGGAAATAAAATCCTTACAGATTTCACAGTCATGTTGTATCAGACGTTTTATAAATTTCATGTTTTCTCTATCTTATCTTTTTTGTTTCTTCTATCTTTTTATAAATAAAAATCGATGTTTGTGTTCTGTGTTTCGAAACCATAGATCACATCGTGATAAAACTTTGGTAGGATGTTCTGGAGACGCCCGTGAGGGTTCCAAGCTCATTAACAACCAGGAAATAGCTTCCCTTGGAAAGAAAGCAACATGTTTAAGAAAACACTTTTCCGCAAGCCAAGCCCCGGGCGATAAGTTTAGTGTAACATAAGAAACAAGAGTACCATACTAGCTTATTTATTTAAACAATAAAACGAAACTGATTCTTCAGAAGCAGAAAGACATAACTGTAGATCAATAAGCAATAAAAATATCGAGCATTGCTCCGCTTGTCAACAAGGCTGTCTCTTAGGGACCTAGGGTGACTAAAACTACTGATGTATTTAGGACTGTCTATCAGCATTTTGGAACCAACTAGACAGGTATTTTATAATACCCATCCAATCAGCCCTGGATCCTCTAAGTCCAAAAATTTTTTGCTCTTCTCGCTATTTTACTATAATCCGGGAAGATGTGCTATCTTATGTGTGCACTTAATTGACCGGGAATCGAAGCATAAAGTTCGCAGTCAGCAGAAATGAGCGCTCCTAACTAGGCTACAGAGTTGTGTATAATATAATGTATTGTTTTTTCTTACACGAAATAAGTTAGTGCTTGAGAACAACCCCACCTGATGTTAAGTGGCGATGACGTCTAGGATAGTATGCGCACGAACTACTAAGTTCTTATACTAATAAGCGTATTCACTCTTGAAGACACCAAAATTCAAAATGTGTATTGTATTTTAGGAATATCCCTGTATTCAAAGAAGAGTGGTTACCATACGCTACCAAGAGCGGTCAATAAATCTCTTTACGAGAACAAGTTTCCTTTTATATCCCTTGATATTAATACCGGCGTAATGCGTGTAACTGTGAAGTAATAATATGACACATGGAATAAATGTTTTTTTAAGTTACCAATGCTTTGTTTTATAAAGTTACTAGTTTAGGAGCCATTCGAGTTATATGTCAGCAGTAACTTAGTAATTAATCCCCCCGAAAATCAATATTTCCCGCAAAAGTAAGCAAAGTTCTTGCTTACTTTTTATTCAAAATAAGCAAGTTAACCCCCCCCCCCATCCCCCCTTTCCTATCCCATTCAAGCATACTTTCTACCTAGCTTTAACTACATCGCATCGATGTTTATGTGTGTGTAATTGGATTCCTGCAATGTATGTGTGTGTTTAATTATCAATTCTATAAAATAATTGTATATCATATCATAATGATCACAGCATTTATCGTAATAGTATTTAGCGACGCGCATTCCATAGCTATCTTTATAGCCTATAAATAAACCTAGTGGTACTAGATTCAGGTTTTCGGCCATCTGGTATTTCATCTTAGTTTGTATTCAAAAAATAAACTCAAATAAATACTTGAACCATCTGTTGTCGCTACAGTTATTTCCAGTTGTGGCATTTGGATTACAATACTGTATGGTTAAGGAAAATGTAAACATAACATATAAATAACACGCGTAAGGGATAAATAATTAGTCGCTATGACTTTAGACCCTGGCTTGCCTGCACGATGCTGCAAAGTTATGACAGTAATCTACAGATGACATGAGACCGAAGCCACACTGGTATGTGGTTGATAGTAATCAACTGGCCTCAACACATTAATGGCCCACTGCTGAGCACGAATCTCTCTTCATAAACGAGGATGTCTATAGCATCCACCACGCTGCTCCAGTGCGGAGTGGTGGAGGACCAACTATCAATCTACTAACTATAGTTAGTTAACTAACTGGCTAACTGAGTATAGATAATTAAGTTGAAAATCGTGAATAATATGTATTTTTTTAATTTACGTGTAGGTTCTAGTGTGCTTTTATACCTGATGATATACAAATAAAAAAAAACATTGTAAAGGAAAACATCGTGAGGATACCTGCACATCTGAGAGATCTCTATAAAGTTCTCAAAGGTATTGTGAAGTCTGCCAATTCGCACTTGGCCAGCGTGGTGGACTATGGCTTGTACCCCTCACATTGTGAGAGGAGACCCGAATCCAGCAGTAGGACAGTTATGGGTTGCGATAATGATTAATATTTTGTCTAAAGCGAATGACATGCTGTACAGTCAAACGCCCCGCATTTAAAATTCAATAAAAAATTCACCAAATCATGACCTCTAGCTAGAAGTGTGGTGCGACGAAAAACTCCTGGGTAGCGGAGCTCTGCCCGGAGGCGGGTTCCCGCAGCGGCCCCGCGGCCTGTACCTGGGCGGAGCGCCCGCTCAGCCCACTCGGACCGCTAGGCCCGCCGTGCCGGCCGGGGACTTCACTGGCACGCTTATGGACTTTATTGTGGATTCCAGGCAAGTTATTTACACAACTTATAAGAACTATGACGAAATCATTCTGCATTAGCTTACTATTGTACAATAGCATTTGTCAAACAGCAATCGACGGCTCAGGTTAGAAGCCACTGGATGCTCGGGAGGGCAAATAGAATTGGTCCTGATAACTAATATTTTTTATATTTTATTATTTACCTTTCAACATTTTTTAAAATGTAGATACCAGAGTTTTCTAGAATCTATAACTCGGAATTTCACAATTTCTAGACCAGGATTATTGTCAGATGTGTAATTAACAATGGGCATGGGCCGTATTCCAGTCTAATAGGTATGGAGACCGCGATCCGATGGGGCGGAGTCCGACTGGGCCGCGCGGACGAAGAGCTGCGTCCCGCGCCGCCGCCGGAGCCCCGGGCGCTCCAGCAAGCCGACTCGGCGAATCAATGCTCCAAGGTACACCAACTCACACACGCCCGTGCAGTCACATTCGTGTATCTCTGTATTATTAACGAAGTGTTGTGTTGTGTTGCGGTCGCCAGTCGTGGTCGTACACGGTGGAGGCGGGCGCGGTGCGGTTCGGCGACGCGGCGGGCAGCCACGCGGCGCTGCGCGTGCGGCCGCGGCAGCCGCGCCACGACTTCGCCGTCTCGCTGCAGCTGAGGACATTCGCTACTGAAGGGCTCGTGTTTCTCGTGCCGGTCCGTATCTTACATTCATTTATTTTTAGTTTGGCAGCCTTAAATGATTGACTATGTAAGTCTAACCTCCTTAACCTAAACTGAAAAATAATGCCGGAATCACCATTTATGTTTCACCGAAAAATATTGTTGGGTACCATTTTGTGTTGATCAAATATTATTGCTTAAATGCTTAGTTTCAGTCGCTGATACGTATCGAGCACCAATTTCCACACGTTTTCGAATAAGATTTCCACTGCCTTACTTAAAGTAATAGCATCGTACGTTCGCCGCAGGGTCCCCGCGCCAAGCCCAAGCACTTCATCGCGCTGTGCGTGCGCGAGGGCAAGCTGAAGCTGACGGTGCGCGGCCGCACGCGCCGCGACCTCGCGCTGCCGGACAACGTCGCCGACGGCACCTGGCGAGCGGTGACCACACTTTTCTTATAAATACACCTCGCATAGCACTACAGTGAATAGGTACAATTGTGTTCTTCCAATTGAAATGGCCGACAAACGAGCTGACGAGCCACCTGGTAGTAAGCGGTTAGCGTCGGCCTTAAACTTCAGTCACGCCAAAGGCATGACCGATGCGTCACCGGCCTAAACAATAGTTTTCGACTATAAAGTACTTTATTGTACTGACAAGTTTAGTTTGTCTAAAAAAATAGGGTTGGAGCGTAGACCTCAAATCAGTGGTTTAATTCTATCGTACTTCCAAAATCTATGCATTGAATACAGAAGGTGGCTATATTGTTTGTTACCTACGAACTCAGTGATCGACACCTGCTCGTTCGTTCGTTTAGGTGACCGTCCGTATCTCCAAGTCCCGCATAGTGCTGGCGAGCGGGGGCGCGGCCGCCACGGCCCGCACGCCGCCGCTGGCGCGCGCCGCCAAGCTGTTCGTGGGCGGGCTGCCCGCCGCGCCGCCGCCGCACATACCCAACTCTGTGAGTACATTGCGTGCTCTGTAGAACTTGTCCTGTCGTTCAATGTCAATTATAATGTATTGGATGGGATACTAAGTACACATCTCGCCAAGTTTTATGACCGCTATGCTCAAGTAACTGCGCAGTAGTATGGAAGTATTAGTATAGCCACAAATTCGTACAGTATTCTCTCTGTAACATGTTGCGTTACAACAAACGTAGAGAGATGATGCAACTTGTACCATATTGTACGCTTTTTATTACAACTCCTTCGTCAACTAGGAATCCGTAGTTTCGTCATGTCCGTCCGTCTTGCTGTAAAGCTGTAACTTGACATGGCTATACACACTGATTGCCTTGACGAAGTGTAGTAATGCTATGCCAAGACGTTGCCCCTCAAAGGGGCAGACCGTACAACGTGTGTGGTGTGTGGTGCCAGGTGCTGCGGGTGGGCGGGCTGGTGGGCTGCGTGCGGCGCGTGTCGCTGTGCGGGCGCGCCGAGGACCTGGTGCGGGACGCGCGCGCGCACCACGCCGTCGGACAGTGCTTCCCCAGCGTCGAGAGGGGCGCTTACTTCGCCGGTAAAACATTATGGCTCTTATACATATGTTGTACACATAAAATATATATAGGTTTTTAGGACGCCTATAGAGGCGGCTAAGAATCTTGACTTTAGCCACCGAGCGCGTGGTATGGCTACATTTAAAGATGACGTTATTACGTTAATGATGTTACCTACTGGTGTTTCGTATTACTGTTCCCCAAAACCCACCTCCGTGCTACGTCACGCTGTAGTGGACTTTAGAGCCAGTACGTAATTTCTTATTTCTTCTTTGTTCTTTCTTGGCACCGCACGGTGTTACAGATGTCCCTAGATCACTTAACATCATATGGCTCGTCTGTTCTCATAAAAAAATTAAGGAACTGACTTATAATTTCTCATACGTACTACTTCCATTACGGTAACTGAATGAGCCTCAGTGGAGCGTGGTCGTGTTAATGTAATGTTTTAATTCGTGCCTGTGTTGTGTGGTCAGGCGACGCGCACGCGGTGTGGTCGAGCAAGTGGTGGAGCGAAGAGGCGGAGTCCGTCGAGATCAAGCTGCAGTTCCGCTCCACCGCGCCCTCTGGCGTCATCTTCTCCGCGGGAGGGCTGCTGCTTGAACTTAAGGATGGGATGGTGAGACACGAATAGCTAACGTAGATTTTTCCGTATACTCGGCTATTTACCTTTGTTGAACTGCTGATGGCAAAAATGTAAAGCCGAATTATGCTGCGCCCTCATCGAGCTTCGTTATTCTATTTATAATATCTCTTTTGAGCTACCTGTAGCCGTGACGTGATTCAAGAAAGGCATAAAAGGAGCTATCTTCCTAGGCCACTTATCATCAAATGTCCTGTTTTCTGATTCCATTACATAAATCTACAAATGAACATTTAAATGTCAATATGCAATGTCACTAGGAGTAGTTAGTAGTTACATGTATGGTACTAAGACGGTCGGTGTCTGCAGGTGGTGCTGTCGGGCGGCGGCGCGCGCGCGGAGGCGGCGGCGGCGTGCGGCGAGTGGCACGCGGTGGCGGCGCGCGCCGGCCGCTGGGCGCTGTCGCTGGCGCTGGACGCGGCGGCGGGACGTGCGCTGCTGCCCGCGCCGCCCGCGGACCTGGCCGCCGTCGGCCGCGCGCCGCTCGTCATCGGCGCCGTGCCAGGTACGTTATAACTGCAGCCAGGCAGGAGAGGCGACGACCTCGAGACGTCGTTTCCCCCCGCGGCTCATTCGGAACACATTCTAATTATTATCTGTAGTTTTAGAACCTCGTAGCCCTGTTGGTATTCATATCGACTGCGTGGGGTTCCGGGCTGGACTCTCAGTAAGGTCAGACTACTGTCTAACTCTGTACGACAGACTAATGTTTATCCTCTTTTGGCTATTCGCGATGTATTCTTAAATAACGGTCATTAAAAACCTATTTGCAGAAGGCAGCGCTGAAGAAGGGCGGGAGAGCTTCAAGGGCTGCATCCGCGACGTGGTTGTGGGCGGGCAGCGCCGCGGCTGGGCGGAGATGGAAGCGCTGCACAATGTTCTGCTGGACTCCTGCCCTACGCCCTAGGTCAGATATCTTTGGATTTTACAAATACAAATATTCTAATTGTGCACCTCTGCTAGACGTCAAATATTAAAGACTATTCAGTTTTCAACTATCTCAGATATTTACGAAGTAGATACTGCTCAGGAGCCTGAAGACCACAGCACACCACTCGAGTCACGGTGGTGCCTACTGCTAAGTATCCCATTACGAGGTCTAATATTTGAAAAAAGTTTTATTGGAAGAACGAAAATTTCGTCATTATGTACGTTACAGAGTGGTTTAATGTATATTTTCCTAATATAATGATGTTCAGCAGGTGCGACGCGAACTGCCAGCGCGGCAGCGGTTCTCTTGTTGTCACAGAACATATGGACGCAGCCCGCGACAAACTAATACAGAAGTTATTCAGTAGACTGAAATGTACTTAGTACTTCAAGTATTATACGTGTAGCGGGAAGTACTTCACACCACAGAGCACATAGATCCATAGACAAGTGTTGAGCGAGCGACCAGGACGAGCGGCTCGGTCATAATATTTATAAACCGTCAAAACACTATACTACATATTAAAACTACTGTTACTAAAAATGTATGCGATTGGCGCTGATACATGTTGCCGAAGGAGTTCTTGGCTTACTCATTCTAATGATATCTATCTATGGTCCTCACGATGCGGAATGCGGAATGCGGATACTGTGGGCGAACGATTCCACGAGCTGCGCGGTACACGGCTTGGCGTTACAGCCATGCGACCACAAATTATTGTATAGTATGTAAAGTGCCTTATTATAGTGTTAGACGATTAGCTTAACCCAAATCGTGCCATTAGTAAGTAGGTAGATGTCGGACGACCTCACTGATGTCGTCGAGGTAACGCAGTTCTGTATCGACCACAGACCACACAATAAATAGACTTCGCATTCAAAAATTTAAAAAAAACTATTTTCATAATAATATTTAAATTTATATTGACGAAGAATTAAAGTACATTGTTGATGAGTTTCACATATTGTTGTAATTACGTTTGTATTCGCTGTAGTAAGCTTTAAGGCTTTAAGGCTGACCGCATTTGCGTAATTCTAACGTTAAAGATATGCAATTAGTTTCCATATTGTTACTATCAGAATCGTTTAGATAAACTACTTTTTGTATCAGATTATGTTTACAGCCTTTTATTATTAAAATCATAAGCGTAGGAGGCTATGTGTCGAGGCTAGGTTGAGTTAGGAAATATATTATTTTGTCGAATGTGTTCTCGATGGCAAATCGAGCAATCAATTCTATCTACACCTACAGTGACTTAACAATCCCGCGTCCAATACCTACACTATTTAATTTATTCCTATTGAGATAAGCATTGTACAAACTTTAATTATAAGTTTAGTAATAAGTGTATGTGATTTGGTATTTGACATGTTGGAATACATAACAGTTCAAATAGAACTGGTATAATGGGCCGTGATATCTATAGCAGACCGACCCGATCCCGTCACGTTTCTTCTACTCACTTGTCACTTTCGTGATTAATACTCTTATGTTGAACGTGTTTATGTTGTTTAATATGAATTGTTTAATTTTTTATTCCGTTTCCCTAGAATTATTAAAAAAAATAATGTCATGCACGTTTGAAATTTAGACAAAAATATACAATGCAAAAAGTACCCTACCTATTACATATATTTAACGTGATTAGCAAGATTGATCTATACATTTTATTTTTATTGTAAAGTACATTTGTATCCATACTTGTTAGTATCCAGGCTTATTCCAATATTCCAATAAACCATTTCCCCGAGACATTTCTATTTGTCCCTGTTCTGTGGTCCAGCGTCAGTGTGGGCGCAGCACAATACTCATGTGTAAATATAATGTAGTGTTAAATAAGGAAATACGTTTAATAAGCAACCAGTATTCGTTTAGAATAGGTCCTGTAAATAAACTATATCTAGACACGTCAGCTGACGTCTGTGTGAAGTATGTTGGTGGCGTGGTGGCGTGGTGGCGTGCGCATAACATAATAACAGGTCACAAAACACTCGCATGAAAAATCATACATACGAAATGTTTATCGACCGATAATTTTTTGTACTTAGTTCGAAGCAGTCTACAGTCATTAAGTTATGTACATAGATAATAACTTAGGTATGAGCTTTAATAGATAGATGTGAGAACTGGATGTCACAAATATTAATGCAATAGGTTATGCAGTACGCAAGCTGTGAAATTAGGTCACGTGACCGGTTGTGAGGGTGGCTCGTAGATGCTGGATAAATTGTAAAGGTCCTCGCACATTGCACCAACTCGATTTCAATTCGACTCAGGAAAATGGTAAAAAATTGCTTTATATAATGTGACTTAGAGTTGAATTTTGTGTCCGTTCATAATTAGCTGCAAGTACCGTCGTCGTCGGGTAACACGACGACCGCTCGTGGTGCCGGCGTCATACACTTGCTTCGAGTAAATATAAAAATTTGAACCGTAAGGCACTCGGTATAAAAGCTTACATTTCAATGCTTTCGTACGAGTCGAGTCGAGCCTGCACAACCCAATATGGTTTCTAAATATTATTATCATGCAAATTAGATGACATTAGGTCACGTGCGGACGTCGGCGCAATGTGCAGAGACCTCAAGGAGCACCATTCAAGACTAACAATTAATGTTATAGTTTACATTACTTCATAACGTAAATCTCAGTAGAAAAATAAAAACGATCACCGTTCACTACAGCAGCCCACCCAGCTTGACAATTGCCAGTCGACAGACCCTACAGTCTCTAGACTATTGTTGTTTAGTGTAACAGGAACATAAAATTCCTCCACGAAGGTTTCGTTCAACGAATGTGGATAAACTGAATTCTAGCTTATCACAGCTAAAGTCACACATTAAATTAATATGAAAAATATTGCTAGAAAGGGAATTTACTGAATTTAGAACCGTGTCAGGATGTTCAGAAACCTAAATATTAATTAAAGTGTTCTACGAACGTTAACCGTGTTCAGTAGGTAAGCCATTGTATTGTATATAAACACCACCTGTACATAGCGACGTATTTATTGTAATACATTTGAAATAAAAGCCGAGTTGGCAATAAAAAACATTTATTTTTATTTAATCATACGTGTCATACATCACAAGACTCCCGACGAGCGCTGCGGGTGACGTCACCGCTGCATCGGAATTGGGAATAAAACGAACCGACGTTATTATTAACTAATACAAAACGTAGCATTATTTGATATTCATTCCATTATAGTTTTAAGTGTCAATGGTGTGTTCAACTAGAGATGTATTGGTTATAACTTTTATCTATTTAGTCCACCTACTGAACGGTTAGTGGAACCAAAATGTACACCATATCAATAATTGCCTCCAAATGTTTGATAATTCCATAGACAATGATCCGCGCGAGGCGCGACCCACAGCGCGTCGTTAGTATTACTCCCTTCCATTCAGTACCCTACGCCCTCCGACTCCGACAGAGGGCGCTCTCTGGACAATTCCTACAGAAATCAAAATTACATTATTGTTTATATTTAACTTTAATGCACACGAAATATTAAAAAAAAATCTTTGGTGAAGCCAAAAGAACACTTTATTTTAATTTATCTGTTCGTAATTGAGTTCTTAAAAGCACAATAACACACAAATTCAATTATAGACTTTTGTTTAATTTATTAAGGTTTGTTAAGTACGTGCGAGACCAATCGCCATGACAAACTTTAAAAAACGTCCTATAAGTACATTTCAACATCATTAATGAAGAAAAGATTGCCGGACACCATCAGAAAAACTTGGTGCACCTAAGGCTCTGGGGACTTTTTAAAACAATTGAACTCTTAATCGTTTTGAAAAACATTGCACTGTTGCGTTTTGGTTGAAAAAAAAAAACATCATTAGCGATAGGTCACAACTATGATAAGTCATAGATAATAATCAGATCATCAGCTTTATATGAACTTGAAGTAGAGTAATTAACATCAGCTTAGTATATTCGTAGTAGACGAATTTATTTTAAAACATTCCATACATTGCATCGCAAGGTTTTATGATGTGACGGAACAAATGTTGCCATAGTATAATTTGT
>DWNI01000243.1:0-10533 GCA_018250175.1 Alychna victa
CATTCAACCTCTCCGAATCCTGTGTCCATTGCTTTTTTCTTATTTCCTTCACATGTGAAGCAATCAAAGACCACTGCTGAGAATGGTTACCTAGATTCCAAAAGGATTTGAATATATTTTGACGAACTGCCACACCAAACTTTTCAAAACATTTCAATCGACAGTTTATATGAGCTTCACCTGTATTGACAAGCTGCTTCCTTTTTTCATCAAGCCAGTTAGATTTATTAGTAATCCTGTTTGTTATTGCTTTTTTCACACACTGACGCTTCTTTTTTCGTTGATGCGGTGTAGATGAACCAGACTTTTCGCTAGATCCTAACGGGCTTGATCTTAAGGTAGCGTCGGATAGGATAAAAGTAGATTCGCTTAAGTAGTTACATTCATTGACAGTGTCCCCAAACGACATGCATGGACTTGGCATTGGAGTTGAAACCCAAGATTCGGAATACGATAATGTGTGAACTTTCGAAATAAGATCACGATCAGATTCTTAACTAATTTTATTTTCAAATATTGGTTGTGGTGTTTTACTTTGGCGGCAATTAATCACATTTCTAACAAAGCGATATCTTCTTCATGGGTCTTATTCCAACCACCTTGTTTTAGACCCCTTTTGTCGTTGTAAGTTTCAAGTATACGTGTTCAAATATAATATGTCAACACTTTTAGACCAAATTTGAAATTTTTTAAAAAACATCAAACAACATTCTCGCAAATAGTTTCTTCTGTACTGTCTAGGTTTATTCTTACCAGTTTTGCTTTTGGTTGAGATGTATGATCGAGCTTTTTCTGATTCTTTGACATTATTTAAAATGAATAATAGCTGAGCTTCGTAAGATCCCAATGTTATAAAGTTATCAAACTCTTGTTTTCGTGTTTCTGGTGACAGCGTTGCTTGCGTATAATCACAGAATTCTTTCGATCTTACTAGTTTGTCTTTGACATGATATTGTAAATTCTTGTATTCCCTATCCTTCTTCTCAGAAAGACAATATTCTGGGTATTTTCTTTTGCGTCCACGTTCCGGGCAGCCTATAGCAGCGCGTCATTGGTTTCAGTAATGGGATGAGCAGCTTCAGCTTCAGGGTGAACAGCTTCAGGACCTGAGCTATGACACATTGAAATTATTTCACCAACCGTTATGTCCTTATGAACGACATTTGTAACAATGGGTGGGTTTTCATTGTGTGTCATTTGTGTGGTTCTGTCAGTTGTAGTTGGATTATCGTGTTCCATAGCAGCATGATTCTAAAGTAAAGGTACTTTTCGCATAACTGGCGAATCGCAAAAATGGCATCTGTTGTTCCTCGGCCCGGCATAAAACCGAATCGGTTCTGTGATATTTCACTCTCTTCTCTCAGTCGTCTCTCTATCACTTTTTCCCACGTTTTCATAGTATGTGATATTAGCTTTATTCCTCTATAATTGTTGCAGTCCAGTACATCACCCTTATTTTTAAAGATGAGCACCAGAAAGCTGTTGCAGGAATTCATCAGGAATAGTCTCTTCTTGCAACAATTTATTGAAGAATAAAGCCAACCACTTCCATCCATCCACTTGCATTATCTTCCATACTTCTACTGGTATCCCGTCTGGTCCTACAGTTTTTCCTTTAATCATTCCTTTTATTTCTCTTTTCACATCATCTACACTTATTTCTCTCACTAATACCAAATTTACCGGTT
This sequence comes from Alychna victa, assembly GCA_018250175.1. Classification (NCBI taxonomy): domain Eukaryota; kingdom Metazoa; phylum Arthropoda; class Insecta; order Lepidoptera; family Hesperiidae; genus Alychna; species Alychna victa. Next base: position 1,689 of record DWNI01000243.1, read on the forward strand.
GTTCTTCTAGCACTCCGCTCCATTTAATATCTTCATTCATTAACTTTACAAAGTACCGTTCCATCTATCTTTGATTTTCAAATTATCTGCAACAACCTCCCCTGTTTCATTTTTAATACATTTTACATGAGACACATCCTTCGACTTTCGCTCTCGAGCTTTAGTGAGCCGGTAAAGGTGCTTTTGGCCTTCTGGTCTGTCCAGTGTCTCATATAATTTGTTCTGGGCTGTGGCTCTTGCTATCGCAACAACTTTCTTTGCTTTCTTCTTCCACTCGTTGTATTCATTCTTCTTTTATCCTTTTACTTTTTTATTTTGCTCATCCACACTCTGCCATTCTTTAAACCTAATCTTTTTTTCCTTTAACACATTTTGTAATTCTGTTGACCACCACCAAGTATCCCTATCTATCACACCTTTTCCACTTGACTTCCCTAAAACACATGCCGCTACATCTTTGATACATTCCGACATTTCATTCCAACATTCATTTACAGGTTTGTCTGCCATGTCTCCCATTTCTACCATTTTATCCACCACTTGCTTTCTAAATTCTCTTTCACACTCTTTCTTCTCCAACATATGCCACATTATTCTGGGAGGGGGGCGCTCTTTATTTTTGTTAAGCTCTATTTTGATTACAATTAACCCTAGTCAACTAAACTATATTCGTTGTTACGTATTAACAAAACTCTCGTCGATCCGACTACGCAAATAAAAACTCAAATATTATCAAAATTATTTAATATAAAAAGAAACTTGTTACATGGCACAAAAGTAATATTAAAAAGCAACATAAAAAAAGGAAAAACATATTAATAATATTAATTTATACAACGACAGCATATGTCGACATTGTGAGAGCCGCTAATAGCTTGCTTGCATTTCAAGCAGCGGTGTTTCGACATCCTCCGAGCCTTGGAAGGACACAAGTAGCAGATTTTGCGCGCGTTCAACGCGGGATTAATAGGAGTTTCCGCAATAATAGGTTCACCCAGAATATCTTGTATCATGGCCTTTATGTCACGCCTCAAAGTCACAGTCTGAACACGTTGTTTTAACCAAGGCTCCATGAGTTGGTCTCCTATCTTCATGATGAACTCGCGTCGGACCATTGGCTTTTTTTTGTTTCTTACGTTGTTTGAAACGTGCACAGCATAAGCATAAATTATACATAGATTTAACATGTTATAAAATACGCACAAGGGCCATCTTTTGGTTTTTCGGTTTGTACATGAATTTGAACACATCTGGTCGACTGTGTCAACTGCACCTTTCGTACTATTGTAAAAATGAATCATTTCGGGTTTTCCCGTATTTTCGTTTATATTGGGCTGATCATGAATTGTAGATAAAACAAACACCACTTTGTTCGACTTAGCTTTATAAGAAACCAAAGTCTTTTCACGATCGTAACAAAAGAACGAAGTACCGATTGCGCGAGATTTGGTATTCTTAATTTTTTCAGGAATTTCCCGTTTATTACTCCTCAGAGTTCCCACTAAAGTTAAATTATAAGATGTCTTTAGTAACTCTTCAGCCAATGGTACAGACGTGAACCAGTTTTCCATTGTTATATTGCGATTTGTTCCATGTAACGAAGATGTTATTTCTTTTACAAAATAAGTAGCTAAAGGTTGTTTCTGAGAATCTGTCCCTTTCCCCAAATACGGAATAGCATTTATTACATATTTGCTATTGACATCTGCAGCCATTACAAGTTTAATTCCGTATTTATTCGGCTTATTTGGGATGTACATTCTGAAGGGACATCTTCCACGAAACCCAACAAGCTGTTCATCTACGGTGTTGTATGATCCTGGCGTGTGCCATTTTTGAAAATTGGAAATCATGTTTTGCCATAGCATGCGTATATGTGCAAACCTGTCAGTTTGTCGTCTCACAACTCTTGTGTGCTTGTCATCGAATCGGAGACATTTTATAAGAAAATTAAATCTTTCTGCACTCATACAGGCCTTAAATATTGTTCCTGATCTTTATGTGTTAAAAAGCATACGAGTTGGCAAATGATTGCTTTTCATAGCTGCAGAATTATACAATAAACAAGAAGAGCTTTTAATTCTAACAAATCAGTTGGTGATACGGTAAATGAATCGTGTTTATACTTATTATACTTATATCTGAATCGCTACCAGTATCATGATGTATTTCCTCTTCCAAATTATCGTCTGTTTCAGAGTCTGAATTATCATTACCTTCTTCATTTTCCTCCTCAAGGTTTGTCTCGAGCCATTCACGTATCTGAGCGTCTTGACTTCTCAAATCCATCTAATTTGACAGAAAAAAATAGCAACATATTAAAAATATATGCAGAAAAATACAAAAAACAATAAATAAAACTCGATAAAAGTACGCAACTATTATCATACAGGGTGGGCCATAATAAAGTTCACTTTAATTTTTTTTATGCAACCGAAGCGGGCGGGTGTCGTTCGTTCGCGCGTGCTTTTTAATTTTAGTAGCCATTAGTCACTTCACCGGGGAGCATCGCGCGTTCGCTGTTCGAGCATTTTTCGAGAATGATCGTTCGTACATTACCGTGCGACGATTATTTCGAGTAAAATATGGTTTGCGGAGTGTACGTCAGTGCCCTAGCACTAATTTAATTAAACAGTGGTTGCTGAGGTTTGAATCAACCGGTTCGACGTTGTCAATTAGACGTCAAGGTCGCCCCCGGTCTTCACGAACGCAACAAAAGATAGAGGAAGTTAGTGAATCTGTTCAAGCAAATCCGGAACTCTCAACTCGTAGACGTTCAGCGGCTTTAGGTATTGCCCGTAAGAGCTTAAGGCGAATCTTGTCACGTGATTTAAAACTCCATCCATACAAGATTCAACTCGTACAACAATTGAAGGAAGCTGATCTCACTAAAAGGTTTGAATTTTCATCTTTGATGCTTGACCGATTCACTAGTTATGGCAACATAATGTTCTCAGACGAGGCGCATTTCCATATGAACGGATTTGTAAATAAGCAAAATTGCCGATACTGAAGTGCGGAGCAGCCATTATTGAAGCATCAGAAGCCACTACATTGTAAAAAGTTACAGTTTGGGCAGCAATAACTGCTCGGGGTTTGATCGGACCTTATTTTTTTGAAAAGACTCAAGGGCAAACTGTAACTGTCAATTCCGAGCGATATGTGCGAATGCTTAGGGAGTTTCTGGGTCCAAAGCTTCAAGAATTTGATGGATACAACTCGATGACTTGGTTCCAACAAGACGGGGCTACGTGCCACACGTCGAACGTCAGCATGGAGGTCGTAAAGGAAATGTTTCCCGGAAAAGTCATATCGAAGAGAGTGACATTGAATGGCCACCACGAAGCCCTGATTTGTCTCCTCCCGATTTTTTTCTTTGGGGATATTTGAAGTGTAAGGTATTCTGTCATAAATCTGTGTTTAATCTTCTTTCTACTGGGAATAATGCTTGTGAATTATTTATTTCACATTAAGCCAGCCACTGCGCTTATGTCAGTTCGTTTTAGAGCTTATGACTTACAGTTTCGGGAGACGCGACGGCGAGCAAACCCTCTTTCGACTACTGGTCTGCAAGTCATAATCAGGTCGAGGCGCCGTGCCGGCGCGTAACTTGGTCCTTTTGCGTACGTGCTTTTATGTTCTGTTGACGCCCAGTTAACGATGAGCAAGGCGACGTTGATTCGTCGAAGAATTACTATTTTATTATGAAACTTAGGAAGCAGTGACTACCTGATAAATGGCGATAACTTAAACTGATAATTATTTTATATTGCAAAAAATACAAAAAATCATTAAAAAGATTTATTGATAGACTTGAAAAATATTATGCATAACTACATTGTATATTTGTAATCAGTACTTTATCTCATTAGAATGTGTAATTGTGTATTTACTGTTCGTGAAGCTCGAGACAAGCCACAAAACACATAGATTAGTAGTAGTAGTAGTACGTGAGCCTGGAACACCGACCAATAATCAGTGTAGCATAATTGATTGCGGCGCTTATTACTCATTTCTATAGAACAATTTTAATAATATTATGTTCTTTATCGATACAGGTAATAAGTCACAAAGTAACACATGGATAAATAAGATTTGCTATTATGTGTTGATGTGCATTTTCAAAATTAAATAGTAAGTTTGATAGATGTAGTCGAAAACTAACAACCATTAAATTTGTAAATTTCTTAGTTGTTAGTAATACGACAACTGTTTTGTGTTTGGCTAGCGCTGTTGCCATGCAAATCGACGTGTATACCATATCCACTTCTTTCTGTATTCTGTGAGACAAGCTAACAAACCACCATCTTTTGTGCAAGCTTATGTCAATTTGTCACTGCGGTTACGTCTTATCGGTTCTGGGGAGATAGTGCGCAACTAACCCTCCCATCCGCGACCGGCAAAGTCTAGTTTATTCCCTTCTCAGCTTACATTGCTTGCACCCAGCAGTCAAGACGTAAAAGCGGCATTATCTAGCCGTAATTGAGTATATGTGTCGATGATGCTGAGCTGCTCCGGTTACGTCACTAACGTGCTTCCAATTGGATTACGCTATACATAATTGTTTCTGATAGTGTGCGCCACCAAGACACCATAAAGATTCTTGTAAGCAGAGTAAAGTACCATAAACAAGGTAAAAATATGTGAAGTGAAAAGTGAAAACTGATTGAATTGAAGTAAACCTAAACGTAAACCGCCATGTTAGCTCAACTGAAAACGTAAACGGAAAAGAAAGCGGCATTTTTTTAGTGTAGGTGTTGTGAGAAAAGTACAGCGTAGAACTATTCGTTCCAAGAGTTATGTGAGTTTTCTGCCTATAAACTTTAGTTGTTGTATTTAACTATTTTTCTATCGCAATGGCTTTGTCTAACGAAGCTTCAAGACCTTTTCATCTTTACGTGACCCATGTGGATGGAGAGGGTCACTTTCTGAAGATATGTGGACAGCCTGATCAGCAATCTTCAATGATGGTGGAAAGTTTATTTAAATCTGCTACCGAAAACTTAGAGAAGGGAATAGGAGCAGTGCCACCGACAGCTATTCACGAAGGTATTGTTTGCGCCGCTAAATATAAAGATGGAAAATATTATCGAGCGAAAATCATCAGTACTACTAGTTTGCCGTCAGGACTTGTCGGTGTTCAATTTATTGATTACGGCAATAAAGATATGATTTCATTGAGCACCATCCGCTTTTTGGATAGCTATGACCCTATGTTCTTGCAGTTACGCGGCCAAGCCGCCGATTATTATCTTTCGCGCATAATGTATCCATCTGGTCGATGGGAGGAGACAGTTGTCTTGAAGCTACAAAGTCTGCTTTGTTACGCCGAGTATCCAGCAACCATCGAAGCCCACACTCGTACCTACCCAATAATCTCTATTCAATTTAAAGGCAACGATCTTTCATCCCATTTAGTTGCCAATAGGTTTGGTATTGCTATACCCACAACAAAGCAAGAGGTTCTGCTATTGCAACTTACAAGTGATAATCAGCAAGGGCTTAATTGGTCGCCCAGCTTTATCCCAGAGGCACCCACCTTTACCGAACATGTGCCATTTTTAATAAACCAAAACTTTCCGAACCCTGCTTCTGCAATGCGGTTGAACCAGAATGTAGCATTGCCTTTCAATGGAACTGCGTTAGCTGCACCGTCGAGTGTGAGTCAGCGGTTACTAGTTAACAGTAACAAGACCTCGAGGAATACTGTGAATCTAAGGGCTCCAGTACGCCAGCCTCAGCATGTTGCAACTAACACTCCCCTTTCTGGATCACTGACCACTCCACCAAGCACCCCAGCATCAAACAAAACTTTATCACCTAAAAAGTCCATCACCTACAAGAGCAGGCTCCTAGAAATGAACTCTCAACACAAAGTGTTTGTATCGTTTGCCGAAGAAGGACCTGAATTATTTGCAGTGCAGTTGGTCACTGATGCAAAGAAGTTTCAAGACATGATGGACGAGATAAACAGGAGGCCACACAGCAGCCTCACAGAGCCTCCAATGATTGGGACAGTATGTTTGGGCAGAATGTCAGGTGATCGTATAATCTGCAGGGCTATCGTTATGAACCTATCTGGTTCCCAGTGCAAACTATTCTTCGTCGATTTTGGTGATACAGAAATGGTGTCATACTATGATATTTTTGATATCCCTGAGGAGTTTGTGAAGCCCAATGTGTTTGCTATGAGATTTTGCTTATCTGGTGTCAAGAAGTTAGAGAAGGGGCCTTACTTAAATGAGGCTTTTAAGCAGCTAGTCAATGGCAAAGTGCTGACTCTTAAAGTTGTTGTACCAGAGGGCCCACCCTTAATACAGTACGGTGAATTAATTCTAGATAACCAAAATGTCTTAGACTTGTTAATGGCGAATATGAAAGATAAGCTACAGTTTAAGTGGATAGAAATGCTGCCTTTGGGAAGCAAGCGTTCTGTTCTAGTCTCATATGTAGATAGTTGTTTAAAATTTTATGTGCAGCTGTCTGACAAAATTGATGATTTAAATGCCGTAATGAATGCTGTAAAAGTGCACTGTGAGAACAGTGCTTGCCCTGGGGCTTTGCCAGTGGGTGCAGTGTGTTGTGCACGTTTTCCTGATGATGATAAATGGTACCGTGCTAGAGTGAGACAAGTGAAAGGCAATAAAGTTATTGTAGCATATGTTGACTATGGGAATGAACAAGAAGTTGACGCATCAGATTTAAGGACCATTACTCCTGATCTAATCAGGTTACCAGCCCAGGCCATGAAATGTGCTTTAAAGGTCAGTTGCTATTATTGTTCGAGAAAAACAATCATATGAAACAAAATTATTCTTTTTAAATGAGTATAAAAAAATATTTTCGTGACATGTGATAAAAACTGTTCTTAAGAGCAATATTGATGTATATTAATTATAATACGTAATTTAATCTGAGACTGAAAACCATCCATATAGATTTTTAAGATTTTTTTTAAATATTCTTGCATATTTTCAGGGTTTCGAAAATAAGCCAGTGGAAACAAAGACCTCGAACCAACTAGAAATGATAGCATTGGAGAAGACGCTGATGGCTTATGTATCAGGGGTACTTTCACATGATACAATGCTTGTGACGTTGGTGGACGATACAGTTAGCCCTGCTCTTGATGTGGCAAGGCGGATGAATCAACTTTCCCAGCCAAGGAGTAATGTTGAGGTAAAAATATATAAATAAAAAGTGTTAAGATTTATCTGATGGGAACATATTTCCAGGATGATGTTATAGTCCAAAACATAGTTTAGTGACAAGTTTCATTCAAATCCATTAAACCATTGATGTCTGATTTTGTTACAAATATATAAATGTGCAAATCATAGAATGGGGATGTACAATTGGGATAAAATCTATACAAAATCCTATTTCTGGTTGTGGTTTATCTGTATGCCAAATTTCATCTTAATCCGTACAACAGTTAGGGTGTCAAGGAAAGATAAACATCCATTTATAATATTAGTAGAATTTTCATTGTAAAATATATTTTTTTAAAGTTTTAGTCCTTAAATTGTATGAGTGAAGCTTAAAGTGGCTTTGAGCTTTGATTAGGTTTTCATAAGTGTCCACTTGAGACCACTAAAGTAAAATAGCAAGTGTTTTCATATAAGACAAAACAGGTTCTTCTTGTTTATATGAAATGTACTGTGTAGGTAAACAGTGAGCTAGCTATGTTTTGACAGTAGACTGTGTAAATATTAAACAGAATTGGGGCTGAGAACTTGAATATATTTTTAATTTTTACTTTTCACTGTATTACTTATTGGTTGTCAAAAATAAGTGAGAAAGTTGGTTCATATAGAATTTTTAGCAGATCCGGTAAACGTTGTTTGGCCATATAAATGATTTCAAGGGGTATAAAAATAGTTAACGAATGTACACAAAAGAATTTATAAAAATCGGGCAAGCCATTGCGGTGGAGTTTGGTTACAAATACTGTGACACGAGAATTTTATGTAGATAGATAGCTGTAAGAATTGTAAAGCAAAAAATCTTTCAGCTGCTGATTTGAACAGCTGTGTGAATATGAATGTATTTTGTTGAGAGCGTTTACTAAAATTAACGAAATCGTAGTCGCAGGGGAAGACAAGTTTTAAAGAAACTAAAAATAAATGCAGCCAATAAAAATTTCATACGTGATTCGACCTGATTAACCACGATACGTAATAAACTTCCGACTGTAATTATAATTATGTTTAATAATCGAACGTAGTTACGCGTACGATTTTATAAAATCACGTCCGAACAATCGGTGATGTTTTGTAAGCTAGCAATTTATTTGTATCGGTGCCAAGGCGTCTGTTAAATCCCACTGCAGCGTAATAATACGCTTCAACAATATTATTTAAAATTACTTCATCGACCATCTCAAACATATCTTTAATATTTCGAGAACGATTTCGGACTCCATTATGGGTACGATGTATGTGAATAGGTCACGATATCTAATTATTTTGGGGAAGGGTGAACTACCTTTCTAACCACCTAAACAAACCTATCCTTAAAGAGAGATTACGAATTTGAGCGTCATTTCTGCTACATACACAATATGTCGCAGGGAAATAATAAAAACAAAAGATTTCATCAAATCCTGGTAGTTGAGAACTTGTTAAATTACGACTTTATTGAAGTAATTTCCCAGGAGGAAGTGAGTTGATCACATTATCATATATCGTATGGATTATATACTCGGTTATACCATATTGATACTCATAAATAGGTTACGATCATAGTTCAACTACCGCTAGTCAAGTGTAGATTGATTGACTTCTCAACAGGATAGTTTTAATTGTAAAGTGTAAAAGGCTTGCCTCACTTTTTTGTACCTAAG
>DWNI01000244.1:0-10531 GCA_018250175.1 Alychna victa
ATGACAGGATGAAATAAAAACGGTAGTGTGACGGTGGGGACAATGGAGAGATGAATCGAAATATTGTATGTTAAACCAAATGTGTTATACTCGTATTATTATTTTGTTTTTGTAGATACTTTAATGTCGTTTTATAATATTATTATTATTGTAATAAAAAAACTAGAACGTGTTGCACAAATATAGTACCTACTTATATAAATTGATTAAATAAAAATAGCATGTTTAAAAGCGTGGCTGCGGCAATTTTTATTTTTTATTTTTTTTGAACAATAATTAGGTATATTGTCAACACTGAATCAACCATAGTGTAGAGAGCAGGGCCAGATATTTTTTACAGATAAAAGCTTAACTTCGAAGCAAAGACCAATTTAATTAGGATGCGGAGTCAGTCCGGATTGATGGGAAAATATATACTGCAAATTATTAACTAGCTATATCCTCAAGAACGGTTTAAATGGATACCAAAGTACATAGTTATATTTATCACTGGAGACAATTAACATACCGTACCCCCTCGATTTATATTTGGTACTGACTAGTAATGTATTATTAATGTAGCCTAGCGGTTTGAACGGTGATCGCCCAAACCAGGGGGCCAGAGTTCGAACCCTGCACGCACCTCTAATTTTAAAATGATGTTCTTATTGGAAATTAATAATCACTTGCTTCGGTGAAGGAAAACATCGTGAGGAAACACCTGAGAGATCTCCATAAAGTTCTCAAAGGTGATGTGAAGTTTTGCCAATCCGCGCTTGGCCAGCGTGGTTGACCACCTGCCTGTACTGCTTACAATGTAAGACTAGACCCGAGCCCAGCAGTCGGACAGTTATGGGTTGCGATGATGATGATGATGAGTAATATTTTGCTTAATATCTTCAGGACACAAAAATAAAAAAAACATAAAACAAGCGTATCCAATAACAAATCAATGGACACGACCTCAGCTGAAACGAAATCCGTAAGAAAATGTCATTTAAGTACCTTAACACAGATTCTACGAACAATCATCGTCTGCACCAAAATAATGACGAAAATTAACCTTTATCAAACGATATCTTAAATTCAAAGAACGAATATTAAACAAGATTCAATAATTGAAATCAAATCTTGATTACTCTAGTGGTAATGGATCCATTATTTCTATTAATTATCAGCCGACTACGCTTCTCTTTTGTCTTTCATCTACTTTGGCCTGTACAAGACGCCTTAATGAGACTTCTAATTACTGATTGTGCCAATTAAATTTCCGACACTTATTTATGTATTGTTCATTATATGAAGCGACACACCTTTGTCGTGTTCTTTATAAGTACGAAAAACAAATATTGTATGCATACGAGAACGGTTTTACCTTTTCTGTAATAATTGAACCGTTTAAAATCCCCAAAGAATAAAACAGTGGATGAAAATTCGTCTGACTTATACTTTTATATGAACTTAAACCGTAGAAACTCAAATAGAAGATGAAAGTTCAAATGAAAATCTTCAGAAACTTATATTATGTTTACTACTAACCCGCCCTCGTTTTAATTTGAAATCCATAATCATTACAAAAAATTTATTACGTACGTATAAGACATTTTAAACTCAGTTGAAAACGCACTGATACTTAGCTGATAGGTATGACTAAAAATAGCTTAACGAAATTGTTAAATCAGTTTATTGTTTCATTATTTTTTAATCATGTGCCAGTTCTATCATTTCTATTTTGACTGGAGCATTCGGTTCAGAATGATAAACGAATGTCTTTTTAAAATACATCGTATTGCAATGATTGATGATCTCTAATAAAGAGAAAGTAATATATATTCAACATGGAAGATGGGTTCTGGATGTTCAGTCATTTATCATAACCCAGCGTCATTTTAAACAAAATTTTGTACTTTTGAGATATTTTTAAATAGATAACTAAAAGTCATAAACTTATAACAGTTTGATTTCACTTTAGTATTTCAGTTTGATAACTACATTTTCATTTTCATGTCAACGTCTATTTAGTAAACAGATAGTTGTATATTTGAAAGAATCAAGTAGTACTTTGATTATATTAAATCAAATGGAAGTACATACCTACCTAGGTATTTAGTTATCAGCACTAATACATTCTTAAATAAAATGTTTTAAAATGTTTATACTGCGTCAGAATTGTTACAATAAACATCCAGGGATCCATTTATTATTGAATCCTCCATGGCCACTAAAATCCATTCTACGCCAGCCGGAACTGCTCGTAATATCTAAAAGTTCTAACGGAAAAGGCAGTTTATCCCGTCTTTTTACTTTTTTATTTTGCATGGTGGCATGGTAGGGTCTTTTATTATCTATCTCGCTACGATCTTTCCCTAGAATCGAACCGCCAATTGAATTTTAAGTATGCGTGTCATTTTGAAAGCTGATTCCCTACTTGTTTCTTGAACGGCTTGTTTGTTTAACGGCATGGATGCCGTTAAACATTTACCATCAGATCATCGTCTTTCGCTCGACAGACAGAATTGGAAAAACTGACGCGGAATTAAAGTATTAAAAATTTTCACTGAAAATTACCCTACTATGCTATAGTATAGCCATGTTTTTATTCAGTTTAACCGGGTTAAGAAATATTGAGTGGCTATCAGCATTTATTTAAAAGATTCTAAATAACTTTGGTGACACGATGAAAGCTAACCAAAAAGTGAAAGTAGAAAAATACTTTATTGGAAACGCAAACTAAAAGCTCAGTTCATAGTTTTAAGTCCATTGTATAAGCTAGTTATGTCAAAGTGAGTTACTCTGAAAGTAGTAATATTTGTTTTACAGGTCGCTACTCAAATAGGCACTCGGGTACAAATCAGCGAGCCCGATGAGATTTGCGCAGCTGATTTACTAGAGATTGCGACTAACTGCATTTGAGACGGAATGATGCTCGCCTGACCGCTTCACTAGGATTTATGTTTATTTTCAACTTCAGGATATACGAGTACAATATAGCCATCTCGTTTATGTTTCGTACATCCAATAAGAGACTGAATCTTTTTAAAATATATTTCGCCTATCTGTGTGTTTATTGTCTATCTATCTGTCAAATATACCCATTTTTTCGGAGTGTGCTTACGCATGCGGAAAACCGAATCCTGACTGCTTGCAGGGGCCAACCTGACAACTGAGCTACATGGTATTCATCATGATACCTATTTCATGGTAATAACTAGTTGTATGGATTCGTGCGTCTTCATAACAAACCGAGTTTGGATAAAAGATTGCCTTTGTTTTAAAATACTTAATTTTAGCAAGGCAACTATGTTGCTATTCAGCCTTACTTAGTGGCAGCCCTAAAACCCATCCAATCATCAAATGGTCGGCAATAAATGTTCGTCGTGTAACTTGGGCGTCGTCAATATCGACATCTAGTCGTATTATGGTAAACATAAAGTAATAGGATTTATATCTCCGCTATTCCCGTAGGATTTGTCCCGATTACGGTTTATAAAACGTAGCTGAGATTTTTTGATGTTCCTCTTTGTGCGTACACATACATGCGAGTACAAGATGGCGTACTCCCGCATTTTCTCGAAATTGCCGAAGGGTCGACTTGAGTACCGATCCGTGCCTGATATCTCTGATCGGGTCTCAGGGTCTGTACTTTACAACCAAATATTAAACTTGGGTAGAAAATAAATAATAACATTATGTGTGGCTAGCTATAAAACGAATGTTTGAGTTCTAGGCTCGTCAAAATGTTTTGTGGTTCTAGGTATATTTGAAAAAATTGTATACTTAATTATTATACATTAAAAGATTTATATAAAACTACATCTATTAGTATCGGTCATCATTATAAAACCCCATATTAAATCGTAGTAATAATATTGTCACTGGAAAACCAGTAATACTAATAAGCCAAGAAATCCTTTGCCGAATTTGTTAATCGGATAAATAAAAAACTAATCATCATGCATAAGCGCCATCTGGATTAAGTTGCCCACCGAGTGGTAGAAAAGTGTATCAATAATGGTTGTTTTCAAACAAGGATAATTGGAAGAATTTACACAATACAAAATATTCGTCTGCTTCAGTTAAAAGGTACCTTCGTTACCTAAAACTTAATACCATAGTCAGTGACACAAATATGAAGCTTACTAAGTAAGCTCGTGCTGGCTTCACACACCTGCGGCCACACACTCGTACCTACATGAGTTTAAATGATTGGCAATTACGTAGACAGTATAATGCCAATATAGTATGTCATTTAATTACTTTATTACATTTATTATTATTCAATGTATTAGGTTGGAATTCAATGTATTCAATGTGATGCGTTAAGCATGTGGAGTTTACTTTTTTTATGTAGTAAGAATAGCAAACAAGCTGGCGGTGCCACCATCACCTGTCGCCCATGGATATCTGTGATACACCTCGAATAGGACTGTGGGAGGGACTGTTAGTCGGTTAGTATGTCCTCTTAGTTTAAAGTGTTAATGAGAATAGTAGTTCTCATTCGTTAGTAAGAGGACTGCGGAAGTTAGGACTGTTAGTGTAGGTTAGTCCTGTTAGTAAATGTTGGTAGTCCAGTTAGTAATCGTTAGTATTTGTCCCACTCGAAGTTGGTCACAAATGCGTCGCTATCCCTGAGGACAGATGTTCGCCTCTTGTATAAGTGTACTCTGGAAACTCAAGCCCCCCGCAGGCACACAACTAGTCGTTTCGCGGCTGACTCGAGCACGATGGTCGGTACTTAGACGCACTTCAAATAAAGATAATAATATTAATGACTTAACAATAATATTGGTAATATAAACATGACTTGAGCCTTTCCACGCGCGCGGCCGGCTTCTGTCGCCTCTTACGACAACCTGGTCTGCTGGGACGGGATTGGGGTTTGTATTCTATGCCACCCCAATACAGCGAGAACAAGTGAAACAAACAAGACTTAAAATTGACAAATTGATCTGTCATTAGCTTCTGTCAAGTGTCAACTGTCATACATAAGTCGTGAGTACCCGTTACAGTTAAAATCCTGGTTCTATTTTTAAAAAATGTGTTTTCATTTTCTTGTCTAGTATAGTCTGTAGTTATTATTTTTGTTACGTCGGCTTTAGTTCGTATTCAAATTACAATTGTTTGCGGTGAAATCGAATACTTTTCTATTAACCGTACTGTGCGCGGGTTTTCTAATCTGTATAAAGTTATGACTTTTATCATTGTTGATGCAGTTTTGTATTAATATTACGATCGTATGCGGAGTATTCTAATATTTTTATGCTGTAACTAGCTTTCCTAGGTTTTGTAGGTGTAACGTGTTTTTACTGCAGTGACCTAGATTTTTAAGTGGATTGGAGAATAATCTCGGTGCTTCGTTTGTGATATGTGGATATTAGATAAGAATCATAGATATTCCTGTGTTAATGTTTGTAAAATTATAGTTAACGTTGCTCCAGGCCATACCATACACAAGTCAAAGAAACGGGAATCAGGTGAAGCATAACTATTTTTTTTTTTTGTACGGAACAATAAATTTTATCTCAAATAAAAGTTGCCTAAGTAACTCCTCATAATATCAGCGATCTGCTAGTGAAAGTCTCGTCGAAATCGGTTCAGCCTTTTCGGAGATTTCCCGGAAGAAACAAATAGACACACAAAAATATTTAAAAATTGCCTTTTTGTTATATGTATTGTATCTCCACCAATCCGCACTGGAGTGACCCGTGCTCAGTAGTGGGCCATTGGTGGGTTGTGGCTATTGTATACACTTTCACACGCTCAAATAAAAAGCTATTATTTTGATGTTACAAACACTTTAATTTTATTAGGGTTCCGTTGAAAAATAGCACGAAAACACATGAAAAGGCAGGCTTAATACGTTAATAAGTAATTAATAACCAAAACTGTAGTCCAACACTCGCTCTCCTGAAATTGCAGGTGAACACGGCATGCTACATTAATTATTATTTTTATAATATTTTATTTATTTTATTTTTTATTTTATTTTATTTTGGACACAGACAGTCATATATAATACACATTACATTTTAGATATATACATTTGTCGATTACAGACTTAGAGTGCCAACAATTCTTTTTTTAAGTGTTTTTCATGCATATAAGTACAATATTACAAAGTGACCTACATTGAGAAAGTTAAGAAAAGCGTCTTCACTTTACAATACATAATATCACGGATAGGTACTAAATTTTTTCAAATAATGATTGAAAACATTTTTTTTTAAATTTTGATATATTATTAGAAAAGGGATCGATATGATCGATTTCCTTGTTAAATGCAGCCAAGCAACGGTTAAAGAAAGAGTTAGATGTAAATTTAGTACTAGATTTGGGAACAGCAAATAAGTTATTGGGTCTGCGAATACTTTTGAGAGGTACTCTTAAATTAATTTGTTCCAAAAGGTCAGGAGAGTCGATGAGATTACTAATTATTTTGTACAAAAACATGTAGTCACAGTGTTGCCGCCGTAGATTCAAGGGTAAAAGTCTGTGTTTAACCAAGGAGTCATTGTAGGATAGACATTGAGACCCCAGCCTGTACTCTAATATCCTAAGGAAGGTTTTTTGAATCCTTTCAATCCTGTTTATGTGACATGCATGATACGGATTCCAGATTACACAGCCGAAGTCCAGAGTTGATCTTACCAACGAAAAGTATAATGTTTTATATGTGGCTATATTTTTAAAAGGTTTACACGTTCTTAGTATAAAACCTAATTGCCGATTACATCGTTTAATCATATAATCGTAGTGATCTTTAAACGTTAATTTGGAATCTAGTATAACACCAAGATCTCGGATTGAGTTTGATCTCGAGAGTAAGTTATTATTCAGGGTATAATTATATATGATGTTGTTGTGTTTACGAGAGTAAGTTATGACCGAACACTTTTCGAGGTTTAAGTACAATTGATTTTGAGAGCAATAGTTAGCTAAGGAATTGAGATCTTGTTGAAGTGCAGTACAATCACTGTCGTCTTTAATAATTCTGAAAATTTTTGCATCATCAGCGTAAAGTAGTAATTTACTTGTAATAGTATGCTCGATATCATTTATATAAAGATTGAACAACAATGGTCCTAAGTGAGAGCCCTGTGGCACGCCAGAGGGCACAGTTTTGAAACCCGAAATAAAACCCCTGATAGATACAGCTTGAGATCTATTATTAATATATGATTTTATCCATCGGAACAGGTCTCCATGAATGCCGGTATTCCAGAGCTTGTTTAGAAGAGTGAAGTGACAAATTTTATCAAAAGCCTTGGAAAAATCTGAGTATATGACATCTATTTGCATTTTATTATCCATCGCACATAAAAGGAAATTTGTAAAAGAGACCAAGTTAGTGTCCACAGATCTGCCACGAATAAACCCGTGCTGGTTAGGTGTTATGAAATTTCGAGTGTAATAAGATAATTGGTCAGTTACTATTTTTTCTAGTATCTTTCCTAGAACACATAGTTTGGAAATTACAGACCGTATTGACTACTACTATTGTCTAGTATTACTTACTGATGTCACTAGTGTTGTCATTTTTAGGTATTGGTGTTATAAGAGCCTTTTTCCAAATTTCTGGAAATGAACCCGATTTGAGCGACTTTTTATAAATGTATGTAACAGGGACCGTTAACGCATCTGAACATTTGGATAAGAATAATGGGTGAATACCATCGTAACCTGCTCCTTTTTTAACATTAACATGCTTTAGCTCTTTTTTAACTAAATTTTGATCTATTTTAATTGTAGTTATATTTAATGAGGATAATGATTGCGTGCGTAAGTTAGAGTCTGAGCTAGTATTGTGTTTGTCGGCTGAGGGTTGCATAAAGACGGAATTAAAATAGTCATTAAAAAGATTACAAATTTTCACACCATCACTAGTGGTAATGTTGTTATAAGTTAACTGTTGTGGTATTATATTGTGTCCAGTTTTGGATTTTACGTAGGTCCAGAAATACTTCGGGTTCGTTTTGATTTTATCCTCAGTAAGAATTCTATAGGTCTCATAGCAATTTTGTTCAAGTTTATGTGCCCTAGTTCGCAGAAGAGAAAAAGTAAGATAGTCAATAGGATCCTGATAACGTTTCCATTTACGGTGGTATTTACGTTTTTCATTTAATAATTTAATCAGTGGTCGCGTGTACCAGGGTGCGTGTGTTGAGGTGCTATCTGTTTTTGTGAAAGGGACGTATTTCTCTATTAAATTGTTTAAGATGGTGTAAAAGAAATCCACAACTGACTCCAAGTTAGAACGGGACTGAAATTCATGAAGCCAATTAATTTTGTTCAATTCGATATTTATAGCTTCGTAATTTGCACGATGAAAAGAAGGTTTTCGTGATTGAGGATTAGTTAAAAAATAATCTATGTGTTTTGTGCTTATGTCTATATCAATGGCAGGATGATGTGGGTCTTCAGCAGTTAATGGGCTAGGGCTACGTGAGATTTGTATATCTGAGCTACAAAACACTAAATCTAGAAATCTTGAATTAACATTCGAAATCAAATTAAATTGTTTTAGTTGAGCTAAGTTCATAAAATCACAAGTTAAAGAAGTCAATTCGTCCTCGTTGCTAGTCAAAAGCATGCTTTTTGAATCCGAATTGTAGTTCCAAACGCCATTGGTAACGTTAAAATCGCCTAATATTAAGTATATATCATCCGGATGTGAAGCCATAAAATTATAAACGTTCTCGAAGAATGAAGTTAACCTGTAGGCGTGATTAGAACCGTGTGGAATATATGTACAAATTATATGTAACTTGTTAGGTTGATAACTGCGTGTCGGTACAGAGCTACGTGAACCAAGGTTGGGATCAACGCCGCTGCGCAGTCGTGGGCCCGCCGCCGAGCGCGACGCATCAGCTGATGTACACGGAATGCTCACCCATACCTCCTCAGCGCTGATATGCCCCGGAGGCGCGCCAGTAGTCACAGACGAACAGAGCTCTCGACGTACTGCTATCGCTACGCCGCCCCCCCGCGACCTGCCTGTTGACATTATATCCCTGTCCTTGCGATAGATTATGAAATCGTCACTGAAAAATTCGTTGCTATAAAAGGAGTCATTAAGCCACGTTTCAGTTAAACACACAATACTGTATGTACACATTATTGTTTTTGACAAAAATTCATTAGATTTGGTACGCAGGCCCCTGACGTTCTGATATGCAATTTTAAGATTTAGGTTGGCCATTTTTTATAGTAAAGTTCATGTATTCGCCCACAAAAACTCATATGCTGTGAATTAAGATTATGCATTAAACGATAATTAAGGTATGTAAGAATAATATGTTGTTTGGCTGCTATAAAAATATATTTCGTTTTGAAGTATGATAATAAATTATTTAGAAGTATGTTACGATAATACCAAAGTGATATAATTAAACTTATCTTATTAATAGACGCAATTATTGATGATACGTGAAAGTGAATATAAAAATAAAGTGTTAAGTAACTACAACTAGTTTCGTACCCGTTAAAGGCTGACTTACGTTCACATTGAATAACACAAAATATTATGCACAACATTTTTAACATAGGATGAATGGATAAGACACAATATAGTCATTTTAATTTAGATATATCGGTCAAATCAGAAATATGTATTATTTTACTAGTTTCATTCTTTCGAAGAAAAATTTTACAGTCTTTTATCCAAATGAATTGGTAACCCATTTCTTTGCCTGCATCTCTGACTTTCTTCAGAAGTAACTTATTACGTGGCGTTAGGTGCTCGTTCAGGTATACAGGCTTAGACGGTCCGTTGAGTCCTAAGTCTACGGTGGTTAACATGCGTCGTGCCTTGTAAGCGGCCAGGAATTCATTTTTACGTCTTCGGTGTATAAAATGTATGATGATATTAGGCGGCTCGACATTGTTATTTTTTGCAGTATTCGTGGCCGGAAATTTTCTTACTCTGTGAATTTGGTCTATGTCTCCAGGAGTTAAGTTAACACCAATTTTTGTACTTAAGGCCTCGAGAATTGTGTATAAGTTTTCGTTCTTGTGGCTGGGTATACCGGATATCTCGAGATTGTTCAGACGTTCACGTTGATCTTTCATTTCTGATAGGTAATTCATGGATTGTATGTTAGCCGTGATGTCCTTAATTTGATCCTCTAGTTGCGTGTTCTTTTGAATCAGATCCTTCAGTTTATTCTCTTGTTTCTTTGTACTATCTGACAAGTCTTGTTGCTTTTTATTTAAATCTATGAACTTTGTATCTATGTCTTCGATAAGTTTTTCAGTTTCCAAACTCTTTATTTTCATTTCCAAGATGTCACTTTTGATTTCACTCATATCTGATTTCATTTGAACGTAATTGGTTTCTTGCTCGTCTTTCATCGTGCTCAGTAAGCTGTGCATTGATTTAAGTTCTTCGCGGAATGAGTTTAACGTTTCATTAATATTGCTCAGTGGCGAACGGCGAGAACTATTATACCTTCTTGTATTTTGTGACGTATCGCTATCTGAGTCCTCCATAACATCTCGTTTCTTCTTATTATGACGTGAGCCAATCCAGTTATTGTCTGGTGCAGAGTGGATG
>DWNI01000245.1:0-10530 GCA_018250175.1 Alychna victa
TTATGAAAATGAAACAAAAAAATATATTAGAAAAAGTGTTTTTAAATATATATATTGTTATCTAATAATTATAACTGTTCAACCTAAGGCATTTTGTGGTTGCCTTTAAATGTAAGACCGGTTAATAACATTTTATGAAATTGAGAATTGAACCATGTAAAGCTGTCTTATGTTGGCAATCCAATAAAATAAAATAAATAAATACACTATTCATACAAATACATTATGATATTGGATCAAGAGATCATGTAATATATAGTGAATAATTTCAAACACACACAGAAGTGGTATTATCGGTTGTCAAAAACGAATAATCATAATTCTATTAACAAAGACAATTAATTACCTTTTCAAAACACATAAGCCTCGCGGGTTCAGTGACTTCAAACTGAGCGTGTTCGTGTTGCTTCAGTACGGGCCCTGCGAGGCACAGCCACGGCTGCTGTTTGCGGAGCTGCGGTATCAAGTAGTGCAGCACCCAGCCCAGAATACCGGCTATAATCCACAGTGCCTGGTGGAGGACAATTAGAAACACAATAAGTTTATTTAGTATTCATTTTGTAGGACGAATTTTTGCCCACCAAATCATATGGCTATCATCTTAAAAAGACAATTTACAGAAATGTCTGTTGTTATGGAATGGCTGTACGGGAATTTTCAAAGTCATAGTCACTAGCAAATGGGCTAAGTGGAAACGCAAGCAAGTTTCAACTTACCGTATTAAGTTGCGGTCTTAATGTCGTGAATATGGTCGTGCAGTGCAGTGCAAACACGAACAATCCAAGGAAAGTGCATACTATGAGATCATTCTTTAGCCTCGCGTTCACAGTCGCTTGCAGCTTCTTCGGCAACGGATCCTCCATGTCTTCTTCCGATTTATCGTTACTTTCCTTATTCGTGTTCGAATTCATCGTATTAGTATCGCGACTCTTATCTTCGTTTTCATTCTTCTCTGCTTTTAGAGACGATGTAGAATTAGTGTCCCCTCGAGGGTCCATCTTCAAGGAACTGACGCTCGAGGTTTGCGATCTCTTTTGAGTCTTCGCGATGTTAGTTTCCGAACTGAAGTTTATTTTCGAAGCGGAACTACCGATGGAGTTTTGCTTCGAAATATTACTCTCAGAATTGTTCTTCTTATCTTCTGTAAGCGTATTGGGATCAGCCTTATCCATATCGGGGGCGCTTTCGGGGCTATGAACGACGTAGAGGTCTGGAGGGAGCAGGTGTTTCTTGATAAGATTCCAGATCAACGTGTAGTCGCTAGCGCTTCTACTCAAGTGGTACGCGAGCGGCACCAGAATCCCACAAAATATTGAAAATAAAATATTGTGCTTTTGGTGTTGAGACTTCTTTCCTTCTATAAGACCACTATACGCGAAACCGTATAACGTTCCCACTGCAGCGATCGAACGGACAACACAGTACAAAGCAGCGCTGAGACTGCTCGTTGCATTTCCACCAAACACGTGCATATCTATCTGCTCCAATAAGTACATGAGAAACGTGTTCACTTGAGGAAAAAGTCCTAAACTAAACGCCAAGGGAAAAAATAATAGGAACTTGGACAGGATTTCTTGGATAACATATAAAAAATCGCGCTCATTCATCTCGAATCCGTATATCGTCATGGGTTTGCTTTCATCTACGCTACGAGTGCTCCTTGAATGAGAATCTTCAGTTGGACCTATTTGCTCCAACTGACTGTGAACGATACACAATATCGCGGAACACAAACAGAAATAAACAGGACGAGAGAAAACCACCATTTTATTGAAGCCGTGAACTGGTGACGCAGAATCTGGCTGAACACTTTTTAATAGCGAGTACTGACTGCCAGCCATTATGAAGCAAAACCAGAAAGCGTAGATATCTCGATAGAAGCCCAAGTTGAGTACCATGGAACCCAACACGGCGACGGTAACCGCCAGCAATATCGATATGAAGGTTTCTTTGAACGTTAAATTTCTATCGAACAGCGCCATCAGCTTCAGTCTATCCATTGTAACCTTAATTTCAAAACATTTTGATAGCTTAAATTTGTAGTAACTCTTCTGCTTTGGTTGGTTTGCTTTTTCGATCTTGTCCATCAATTTCGATAATTTGTTTCTGAAGTTTATTTCAACGCTTTCCTCTCCTATCGAGGACATCAGGCTCAGTATATGGGCAGAGGTGGTTTCAGCTTGTTGTTGTTGCGATTGTTGCTGGGCTCTCTGTTGGTTCATTAAGAAGTTGATATGCATGCTCGGAAGCCCCATTCTTGATTGCCGTTCAGCTTCGATTTGTTCTAGCAAACTGTCAGTGACGTAAGCTACTGGAGACCGTGGCTGGTCCGTGTGAGTTCCAGTCCCTCCATCGAAGACGTAAAACCGTTTATTTGCTGAATTAGTGTTTATGGGAACTACAGTGGAAACATTATTGTTACTCGCGAGCAATGGGTTGTTGCTGCCCTGGTTTGACGAACTTTGATCAATGCTATCTCCACGTTTAGACTTCGCTATGCTTTCACTGTTTCCAGCCTCTGATTCGAGAGATCCGCAACTTCCTTCACCTGCGGTCTCTTGAGCAGTTTCTGGGTTTTCAGCCGGCTTTATCCTGACATTTCGGCTGGTGTCTTCTTTTTCCGGCAAAGGAATTGGTTGAGCTTGTGCTCTTCCAGAACTATTTTTGTCGAAGGTATACGACATCCAGTTGCCATATTCATCCATAAAGCAATGTATGGCACCATCGGTTGTATCGTCGAACGAAGTTGCGAAGTGAACGTTGCTAGAATTACTAGCGTTTTCTGGGTTGGAAGGTTTCTCTTTTTTATCAGCGTTGTTCTGTGAAGATGGATTATTTCTTTGCCTTGTGGAACGCTTGATTTTGCGAACTCGATTTCTATGATTTCTGTCCATCAACGGTCTAAGTCGTTGTCCTTCTTCTGCGTATTGAACAATTTCCGGTGGTGCGTTATCGAGTACACAACATGGCATAAAATCTGTCCTTGAATTTAAGAACGCAGCCAACAAAGGCATTGAAGTCGGCAGCAAAGTATTTGTTGATGTTTGGGCAACTTCTTCAATAGAACGTTTTCTGGTTTTATGCACGCTTTCCCTTTCCCCCCGTACACTTTGTCTGTGGCTACGCGGCCTCTCTTCTCTGTTTGGAGGTGGCATCACAACCGTGTTTGCATTGGTTGCAGCAAATAAGCACTCTAATCCTTGTACCAAAGCAGCTTGAGCTTCTACCGCATCCATAAGTATCCGGTCTTCATTATGATTTTCGTCTCTGTCTCTCCTAGAATCTCTCTTCTTGTTCTCCTTCTGGGACGAAGCTCGTGAACGTGCTAAGTTTCTTAACTGCTTTGGTATAGCGCCCAAGTTTTTTGGCATAGTGCTTGAACATTCTCCAAATGCGTTAGCGAGCTTTTGGCGCAGTACTTCTTCAGGGCTTAGACATATTTCTTCTTCTTCTTCCTTATAACAGGCTCCTAATTTTGCGGAAAAAGCCTCTTCAAAGAGCCAATCTAAGCTATATACGCTTCTTTCATCGGCACTCTTGCTATCACATGTCAACTGAGATTCTTCAGTTTCTGGTGCATTGTTCTTGTCATATTTACAATCATCCTGTGGCCTTTCTAAATTCGTATCACTGCTACTGCTAGAATTAGATATATCATGGTCCCACAGTTTCTTTTCCACAGGCTTTTTGTCTTCCGCCTTCTTTTCTGAATCAGGATTATCATTCGATTCTAAGCTAGATTTTTCTATAAGCAAATCTTTAGAACTAGCACTAGCTTTGTCAAAATAGTCACCGTTTGGATTATATTTACAATCACAGGAATTTATTTGCCTCTCTGGCTTTTTTGAATCGCAGTGTGCATCAATTTTTAACTTTTTCAGTCTTACATGTTTCGATTTGTCGTTTGGGCAATCTGGGTTATGTCTAGTCCCCACGTGACGTTCGCAGCAATGTTTCTTGCATTCGTGGGGATTTTTCATACGAACTATTCGAACTTCTGCAGCGCGGTCTAATAGAGGCGACCTTGAACCGTTGTTTTCGTAGTCCGAATCGCTGGAACGTATTGCCGGTGAATGTTCCGCGTCCCAATCGAAGCCTCTAAACTGTTTCTCATCCTCATACTCGCTGTAGCTTTCTCCGCTTGAGTCTAAATCTGTTTCCTTTTGGGAAGTTTGCATTTCATCAGAGATTTCTGCTATAGGATAAACGATTTCAGAACCATACGTTAAATAAGGATAGCTGCAACCTTCTCCAGATTCATTTTTAGGGTAAAGATTTAGATGTGGACCACGAGTCAAACTTTTGCTTGGTGGAGGAATTACTGCACTTTTAGGATTTTTAAGCATCTGCCCGCCAATAGTTTCCGCACTATTTGGATGTGGTGATAAATTCGATACACTAGGAGGAGGGCAGCCAATCTCTAGGGCTGCACTTTTAATTCGTCTTACACCCGGGCTCTTGCCCTGTTTTTTGTCGGCATCTCCAGTCGGGGCTTCAGCCAGCATATATTCGCCTAATTCAACACTAGCAAAGAATCCTGTATCTGCATTATTGGAATGTCTTCTCATATGAGACACTAACTGTGCCGTAGAATTGAGCAGCGGCAGTTGGATAGTTGACATCGTAGAATTTGAATTTCTCCTCATATTAGACGATTGAGCGGTAGCTAATGCCATTGCAGATTTTGTGCAGCTCTCGTCTGGATAGCCTGTATACCTACGCCTATGAGCTGTTCGTTTCTTCGGTGAAGGGGGCCCAACGCTAGGTTCAGAGTTGTCTCTCGAATCCGAACTTAGCTGTCGGGCATACTTCGACTGATAAGGTTCCCCGGCGGCTTCATTGGCATCTAAATACAACCATTCCTTAAAAAAATCCCTGTTACTTGATCCGCGGCGATGTGGGCACTCGTGATACCGTCGACTAACTTTAGCAAAGGGTCCTTCGTCAGTCAACATGTGCATAGGTAAATTACTATCTAGTCTAGGGTTTCTAGAAACTTCCTCGATTATTAGCTCATCAATTCTTCCATGTCCTCGTCTAGCTTTGGCCCTGTGCTCCCTCTTATGTCCCGACTTGGACCGGCTTCTATTAGTTGGACGGGTTTTGGAAGGCCCTGGTGCGTCAATAGGCTGTGCAACACAGAGGTCTGATTTAGTCGCAGCCACCGCCTCTATTTGCTTTGCTGACATAGCGCTATCTTCCATGCTTGATTCTGAACTATTCTTTCGATGTACATCTACTTTCAAATCTGAAACAATTTTTTTATAATTAGTATATGCAAGTGTCTTTTTTTAGATTATATTTTATTTGCATATATATAGATAACTGCTACCTATAGTGCTGTTGTTTGGTTTGTGGTACTCTAACGAGGTGACTGAATCGTTGTCGCTCGTTGCAGCCGCCGCCCCACCAAGTCTCAACATTTGCATCTCCATACCTTCTTCAGGACTGAAAACATTCAACATTTCATTGTTTGTATTGTCATCATCATCACAACCCATAACTGTCCCACTGCTGGGCTCGGGTCTCCTCTCACAATGTGAGGGGTATTGTTTGTATAGTCTGATATAAATATAGAAATTCTGAAACTGTAAAAGCTCCAATGATTTACACAATATGTTCTGATTTTTAGTTTAAGATAAATCACTCAAAGTAAAGCCAGTAAACGTTCTAAGATACCAATGTGCAAGGGAAGACTCATTATCCCAAATAATAAAATTATGATGAAACTAGTGGCTCTCACTTTGATACAGTTAACCAATCCCACAGCAAAAACCTTATACATTGCTACTCATTTATTTCAGGCATCACATCATTTTTATGTTTACCTCATTTTATTGATTGAGGAGAAAAAACATTGTTCTCGTATAAATTAGAAAGTCAGTTTTTTATTGCAACAATTGCACAGATGCTAGCAAAAATAAACCACTTCCCGGGATCCGCGAAAAAGTATCCTAGAGCATACCCCATCACATAAACTACAAACATACCAACTCTCAGCTAAATCAATCCAGTGATTTCCGCATGATGCCCGAACAGACAGACATTGATAACAAAGCCTAACTACATCAAAAATTCCAATAAATACTCTACATACAGATTTGACCTCCTTACAGTTTTATTATTAGTATAAATATAGATAAAAATGTTTCTATATGTTTCAGTGACAATCATCACAAACAACCTTCTATTAGATCTAATATGCAACGATTGTTACAATATGCATAGACAATTTACAAGGGCAGGAATGAATAATTCATTATCCTATGTCAATAAAATCAATAACACACACCAGTATAAAACCTCCTACCTTACAACTGCAAAAATCCTAATTTTAAACTAAAAGGGTACAGTCACAACCATACAAAGGCTAAATTAACTCAAAGGTATATCTCAAGAAGAATCCACTCACACAGTAGTCTCGTTAGGGTTGGCAGTGTCGCTTGGCTGCACAATGATGCACTCATTAGTGTCGTACATATGGTGCAAGCCGTGGTTGATCAGCTTCAGAGATGTGAACAGGAGAGCAACGAGGGCGCAGTAGATGAGCCAACCAAGACTTGCCGGTGGAAAGTACTGAAACAAAATTAATCCACGAGACCCTGAATACATTGATCTATCTATATTTGTCAACTATTAGAAATTGTTTTGATTAATCAGCAAATAAACAAAAGGTATAAATTATAAGGTCATGTACACCTACATAAGTGCTATTTCTTTCTTTCATATATATGCAAGAACAATTATAAACTTAATATATACATTCTATATTCTCTAAATATGCAGTAGTAATATCACTATTGCTAAAATCATATTCACTAGAAACCATTACACAAATGATATTAGAATATAGTCATTGTTTTATAGATATTCTGAAAAAGTATAAAAAAAATTCATGATAAATGTCATGATTACCTAAATATTTTTTTTTCTGTACACATTTTTATTTTACTCCTGTGGCAAATGTTTAGGGAGGTGGAGTGGTGAGAGGTTTAAGTCCTAAAACCCGCGCCCTATTTTGGCCATGCCACCAAGGATCAGAATAAGATATCAATGTCTGGCCAACCAGTTGGTACTCCAACTAGATGTCTTCTACTCAAAAGTGTAACTTTAACTAAGTCAATGTTTACCATCAAGACTAGATCATAACATACT
Organism: Alychna victa; assembly: GCA_018250175.1. Taxonomy (NCBI): domain Eukaryota; kingdom Metazoa; phylum Arthropoda; class Insecta; order Lepidoptera; family Hesperiidae; genus Alychna; species Alychna victa. Next base: position 7,156 of record DWNI01000245.1, read on the forward strand.
ATCACAGATAATTTTAGGCCAAGAATGGCATCACAATATAATAAAAATTACATAAAATGGCCATAATAGATGTAAATAAGTATAATTTATAATCTCATTCATGACCAAAACAATGCATTTCAATTCCGTTAATAAACAAATTAGTTAAATGTCACATTACTTTTTGACTGCTATACTATAAGGCTTAAAAGTAACATTTTGTAACTATGAAAAATATTGTAAGGCCTGGATCATAAGGTATTAGTCACAGTCCATTAGTAATTCGACAACAATAAGGAAACTGCTTTCAATGACTTGACCTGATTCTGGTTTAAACACGATTCATATACAAATACGTCGTAGTGACTTACCAAATAAATTGAAAACGGAAGGCATAGCAGAAACAACCAGATGTACAGGTGCACTGTGTTGCAAAACAAATTCTGATGGGGATCGTAGAACCAGCCTCCAGTCAATGATGCCCAAACCCCCTGGCGCAATATCTCCAGTGTCTGCGAACCCATTGTCCACTCTATGTCCACATTTCCGCATTTAATTCACTCGCCAATTACACAACGCACTGAATATTGCACACGAATTCATGATTCCGATCAGCAGATAATGTCCTGCAATTCTATAGTTTTTCCTGCCATTTTGGATGACAATGTACACACGAAAACAAACCCTATAGACATCGATTGTTGTACGAATGTTCTAAACTCCAAACATACATAGATTCTATTTCCTATAAATACTGTACACACGAATTTTCTAATTTCATGTTTAAGATAAAATACCAAATAAGCGCAATAATAATTAGAATTATTAAAGATCTGGAATTCTAAAGAAACAACACATACTTTCCATTCTTCAATTCTTCATAATAATTTGACAGACTAGGCACAGATTACGATTACGAAAGTTCTGACCACAGAGTACGTTTGTTACAAAATTTATTGACACACAGACCACTATTCGACAGACTTCGGTTGGTGCAGACTTACTAACTCGGTAACAGTTCATCATTGGCTTGACTCAAATTCCATTACGACCTTGAAAAATATACGCCATTACATGATGTTTCATGTTTCACACAAAGAATCTGTAACAGTTCGAGAAAACTGGGCTAAGGCGACCTGTTTCCGAGTTCATAAGTGTCCATTAACTCTTAATGATTATAAATAATAATAATTTTTACTGATTATATTTTTACAACAACATTACACTTTAACAAATTAATTAATTTGTACCTGTGAAAATCATTCTCATTTCAGTCACTTTCATTCTCATTGGTCGAAATATATCATATTTGAAATGGCGCAAAAATTTGGTATTTTTAAAATAACCCACACATTAAACTTCACACAGTTTCGGACATCAGTATATGTGTAGCAGTCATTGCGTACAGTATTACGCGGGCACTCTATTTTAACTCGGCTTTTTACGATAAATTAATAATTTAAGTCACAGAAATAAAAATGAGTGATTTTGAGAAGTTCCTGAAACAAGCTGCGATGCAAATTGGAGCTGGTGGTAGTGCTGGTTTTGTGGAAGTGTGCATTATGCATCCTCTGGATCTTGTTAAAACCAGATTACAGATTCAAGCTAATGTTAAGTCCTCGGTTAAATCATCAGATCCCCACTATTATAATGGGATAATAGATTGTATGAAAAAAATGTATAGGCTAGAAGGCTTAACATCTTTCTGGAAAGGAATATTGCCACCAATTTTGGCGGAAACACCTAAGAGAGCGGTTAAGTTCGCGACTTTCGAACAATACAAAAGATTCTTTATGTTTGGGTCTGATACACCTACCCCATTGGTAAGTATTTCATTTTAATAAGGTTTCTTTTTGTATTAGAGATTAAAAAATATATATACGACATGAACAGTTAAAAAAAGTTTTTTACCCAATTAGGTCTTAACAATTAAAACTATAAGAAGTTAGTATAAAATGGATATAAAAATATTATTGAACTATCATGTTATATCTTATTTTATCAGTGTGACACAAACAAGAGAACCTGTTCTGTGATAACGTTGATAAGAGCAAACATAACAGTTGTAACATGCCTATCATAATGTACCTCATTTATTATCTATTAAACTTAAGTTATTACATTAGTGGTACAAAATACCAAGGATGCGGTATTTATTGGTTTAATTTACTTTGGTTATCAGTGAACTAGAATGGTCGTTTCTAGTCATACATATTTATTTATTTTAATTTTAATTACATGATTTATAGCTTTCCCTGAAGTGAAGCGGGTATTTAACCTACTAAGGTTTTGGCGCGATAAGTATTATGTACAATTGACGCTATGTTACTGTTATGAATAAAGGATTTTTGAATGGCCATTATTTTAATATTATATTTCTTTATTCCTGCCCCAAAATAGTATCAGTCATATACGATAAAACGTATTTATGGAAACTTTCATACAATTACGTACATTTTTTTTACATTAATTTAGTATAGCTTAGATCATTATGAACACCCACCATTCTGACGGTTATCCAAAACACGTTGATTAAGGCAATTTTCTGTTTCGTTTTGAAGGTTGATTAGATACTGGGATTTAATTCTCCGGAGTAACAGAACCCCCTCAACCAACGATATATATAATACTTTATATGATTATTAAAATGAGCATTTTATAATTTGACGCTAGCTAATACGATTCTGAGTTATAATAACTGGTAAGTATAAAGTTATATCACGTTACGATTTTTTCATCGATACAATCCGATTACCTACATCTTTTATTTTTTTTCTTTTGTTTTCCAGACTTTTTCACTGGCTGGTTTGGGTGCAGGAGTAACAGAAGCGATACTAGTTAATCCATTCGAAGTAGTGAAAGTGACGTTGCAATCGAACAAGGCGTTAGCGAAACAATTGCCCAGCACTTGGTCGGTGACAAGACAAATCGTGAGGGAAAATGGCCTTGGTTCTCGTGGCCTGAATAAAGGCTTGACGGCCACCATAGCTAGGAATGGCGTTTTCAATATGGTTTACTTTGGATTCTATCACAGCGTAAAGGGACATTTCCCAGAGTATGAGGTGAGTTGTAATTAATTATACAAATATTTAGAAGTTACACGATGTTCTGTTCTTCAAATGTAATCTTCTAGTTATTATTCTATTAGTATTATAGACTCTTCTCATTTACCAACTATTTATATTCTTTATTTAGCATGAATGGCTAAATAATAATAAGATATATCTTATCAACTATGAAAAACAAACACTAGTACGTAGGTTGCAACAAGTTAAATATTAGCATGTAATAAACAAGTAAAACAACTACCTAATTTGAGATAATATTTATAATTTTGTTGATGCGTCATCATATGATCACAGATTATTTCACTGCATAGTAACACAATTACCTGTT
>DWNI01000246.1:0-10525 GCA_018250175.1 Alychna victa
ATTTTATGTTTAGGGCTTTAGTATGCTCACTACACGTTAGATATGACAACGTGGAATGTTTCCTCAATACCTATCAAAAAGAGACCTAAGGCTCAAACTATGTCAATAGTTGAAGTGATTATAATCCCTCGGTGTTGATGTACTCGTAGGTATCTAGTCTTTACTGGCAAAGTGCACTTAGTTAAAAACCGATACACTAAACGCTTGTCTATTTGTTTTATGAATAGATACTTATCGTAAATAATGTTTCCTTTCCGATTAAATAATGATGCCAATAGTAATTCTCAACCTTTCAACGAATAAAATACGACATGCGATTTAGAACTGATCTGTTTCATTTGTCGAATGTTTAGATAGAAACACGACTTTTAGGCTAGTCTTGATTTAATTAATTTGCGCATGTATAAAGTTTTACCTTACCGACCCTGTGTAGGTGAGTTGTATTTATAACTTGCGACCCGTATGACGCAACGGCTACCATGCCGGAATGCTATTTAAAGGGTCCTGGATTCGAGTCTCAACGAGGCACAAGTTTCAATGATTAGTTAAAATTTCTGTTATCGATCTGGGTGCGTGTTCTTGTCTTTGTTTATTGTTGACGATACCCACGACACAGAAATCGTAGTGTGAGGCCATGAGTGTGTGGCGTTATTTAATAATTACTAGACTCCACACATGGAGAAGTGGTTTCCTAACAATATTGGATTCATCTCAAAATAACCGATTTCTAGTATGATGTTTTAGTCTAGGACATGTTCTGGATAAAAACCAAGTTTCATTCAACTCAGTTCAACATTCGAAGTCTGATTTAATCTCAAACATTTATATAAACGTGAAAATGATCCCACTGGAACGTACAATCGGGATAAAATCCTGTGTCCTATTTTTGGATTTATATGGTATATCTGTGCCCCAAGTTGCGGACATTAATTTAAATCCCTACTTACGAAATACTAATACTGTACCAATTATACAAAAATACGAGTAAACAAACATTCACTTCAGCGTAAGAGATCGCAAGCTTTGGTTCAATTTCATTTTTGCAGCCTTAATTGAGAATTATCAGCCGTCAAAACAGACAATCGTATCACGACATCTTTCGGGGCTATTTTGTTGCAACTAGTTACAATAATATTGTGTCTGAACATTTCTTATACTGTGCAATGTTTATAAGTAAACGGTACCCTTAAAATTTTGTTAATCTTTTCATTTAAACAAATGTTAAAAATATGTTCATATTTTTATTAATAAATATTTACAGTGCGACGAAAAGCAGTTGCTTTGTTATCGTAAGATGCGATCTTTATCTTTTGTTTTATTAGTATTTACTTCAATACGGGTATGTCTTTATGGAATCTTAGAGATGTAATCTAGTAAGTTATTGTAAGTATGAGTGAGAAATAAAAATCTACATAAAGATAAGTCCGTTGTGTTAACTTGTGTTACATATTTTATATTGTGCTGTCCACCTTTCAACACTGTCTTGTTGGCGACGTGACTTCGTAATCTATTGTGAATTAATTTCTATACAACGGATTTTATTGTAATAAGACTGTCAATCATATTATTTGTATTATAAAATGTATTACTGTTGACAGATACATAATGAGCACAATGCGTATCTGTCATTTTGCTAGACTTATCTTTTTTTAAGAACTATCTTTATTTTTTTTATAATTTTCTAACAGCTATGTCATATGTACTTGTACGTACTGAATACTTACTTACGTACGTAAGTATAATACGTACTTAATATTAATTTTCTTTTTTTACAGGGTGCGTAAATCTTTTAGCAATCTCAGGTACATGTTGCCTCTATTCTTGAACAATAGCTAATGCCAAAGAATTGCACTATTAAAATTACCTATATCATAAAATTAAACATTACACACTCTCTATAACACAAGGCAAGCCATATTTCGTTTATACATATTTTAAACAATATTTTTTTTATTTAGTTCACACGACACCGCGCTCAAGAAGAAAATTAAAAGATCACGTAAGTAATTATGGATTTATTTACATTATGTTAATACAACTTACATAAAAGAAATTCTAACAACTGTAAGTCTCAACTTTGTAATATGCTTACATACAGGCACTTAAATACCTTGCTAATTACCGTAGTCTGTCGGAGAAGCGTCGAGGTAATACGTCAAGTTTGTGAATATCTTCAAGTTAACTAAGCCTACGCAATTGGCACGCTATACCTATTCATGTTAATGTCTAATCAAAGGTCTTCATTAGTATTCCTGTGTAAGTACTATACGTCAGTTAGTGGCTCTTCACTGCAATCAAGTTCCTTTGTAATGCATATTAAAATCGTCTGTTCTTGGATGGATTTTGATATTGTGGTTGGATATTCGTTTCAGCAGTAGGAGGAAGTGTTTTCAAGAAATCAAGCGCCTTTTGGATCGCCGGCGGAATCGGTGGCGGTGTTGGTAAATGATCTCCCTGGAAAATAAATAAAATTATTGTTTGTTTGGGTCAAAACTCATTTGTCCCCAAAATCAGCGAATTTCCTGGCATTAGAATTGGATGGGTTATATCATAGATTAAACAAATATATATAGATGGAGCGTTCTGAACACGAAAGTGAAGCCACCTAAGCAAATACAAAATCAAAAGCGAATACAATTTCGCGCCAGTACTACACCCAGATGCACGTGTCCCTACATTGGCGCTGCTAGTTGTAACGCACACATAGGCACTAAGGTGGCTTCACGTCGATTGTTGCAAATGTTCCATCTGTATTAATCTGAGCTCTCACATAAATTTATGTCCTTGTCGGGATCGAACTCAGGACCTTTTGATTCGCTGGCAGAGTCACCAACTAGGCTGCAGGTCGGGTAAATTTGCGGATATTGTATTTTAGACGATCATACTCGTATAATATAATAATACTTGATGTAATCCTTATTGGCCAGGAGTTCTGCAAGGCATACATCAGAGCGTATGTTTATCTCACAAAACTCGTTTGTTTTTTGCGAAGTATCAAGTAATGTTTAGTTCTAAGAAATTAATAAACACGATTTCAAGATGCAAGGTCGAGAAGTGATTGTAATTTTACTGGAAGCCGCGAATATTCCCAAAATAGGATTGGCGGCGGGCATGAGGTATCTTTAGCTGTAGCAATATTGTGGTTTAATGCTCTCCGGTCATGTTCCATAGCTGGAACAAAATTAATTCATGTAGCTTTTGTACCATTTACGAATATATTCTTTGATAAATTACGTTTATACTAAGATTATAAAGAACAAAGATTTTTTTGTTTGTTTGTATCGAATAGGCTCCAAAACTACTGGACTGATTTTAACCATTTTTCCACTATTAGAAAGCCACATTATCAGGATGTAACATAGGATACATTTTATCCGGAAAACTGTTTTGTTCCCGCTGGATATGAGGTAAAAGTTTAACTATTGCAACAAATATATGTTTTAAAGGTAGATAGAAATGTTTCGGGTGTTTTCTTAGGCGAAGGTTTACCGGATCGAAGCTAGGGCGGGCCCCTAGTTATAAAATGTAATATGGAATGAATTTAGTTTACAACTTGCAACTTGCAACTTACAGTTGCAAATAATTTCAAACTAGACTTTCGCCTCTCAGTGCAACCACGGGAAACTGGATTCTTAAAAATATTGTATTGATCCCAAGGGAACCTTGTTTCCAGTTATAATTATAATCCAGGACATAGTCTAAGTGCTAAGCTTCATACGAACCTGTTCAACCGTTGATGTCTAATAAAATTTAGTCACAAACATGTAAAAGTAAACATCATCAGAGAAAAACGTACAAAAGGAATTACATGTATCCTATGTCCTCAGCTTGGACGGGGTCTTTTTGTGTGTCAAATGTTATCCTAATCCGTACATCGGTTAATGCGTGAAGGAATCACAAACATGTAAAGAAAACTTTACACACTTTCTCCATTTATAATATGATTTCTCTATTTTCCGCGTTAACTATATCTTGACATAGTTTAATGTTTTTTTATTGTACCTATTTTCTAATGAACTGTCAGTAATATACAGCATGTTAAATATGTATAAATAATTTCTGAAGCTTTCAGGATAAAGTTGATCCCCTCGCATGTTCAATTTTATATCTCAATATACGTCTATTTTGTTAAATTTGCGGTTATTCAAGCTTATATTTACGCTAATTCCAATTAATTACGGTTCGATGAAGTGACACGTCGTCGGCGTCGTGTGACGTATGAGACGTGCCATTTGCATAATCTGTTTGCAAGACAAGCAGTGGCGTCACTTGGGTGGCAGGACTGGCAAAATGCCACGGGCCCCTGGCATAAGGAGCCCCCAGCCCGAGAGGCTGCGAGCTCAAAAGTGATCAAACATTTTTAACATCATCATCATTGACCTGCCCTTATAGCACATGCAATGAATTTGCCATGGGTCTCATATGGTATGGTTACGTCACTGATTAGACAAGTGTCTAGTATAGTTGTTATGGTGCATTCACATCGCTGTTACTTATGTGAAGTAACATTTCCCAACACGACAAAATTGTAGAACATAACAATTTTTTTACTAATAGAACATAACATGAACCCAATAACAAATAACATAAATTTTATAACCACAGAATTATAAAACCGACATTTTTATACACTACACTTGAAGCTTTTATTCTTTATTCTCTTTGCCGCAGAATAATTTAAACAATTTTATTCAACAAGACCTCCACACAGACACAAATTGTTTCTGTTTGCAACAGAGAAAACTTGCCTTTTGAAAGCACTGAACAATCTCAAAATTCTCATTTGGGAATCTCTATCTCATGGCTAACACACTAAGTATTTGGCACGGCAATGGAACTATGTTGTCTATTTATTTTTACCTTTTGAGGACTTCTTCTGTGAATTGTAAGTAGGTATATTTCTGTACATAAGAGCATAATCATTGACTTCACAACTAGCTTTAACCGCTTATTTGGCAAACTTGAAACTTTGAACAAATATCTCTATATATTTAATGGGTAGTAAAAAATAATATTCAGAAATTTTACTGATGAAGGCCTGAAGCGTGGGGAATTTTTTGTTGAACTTTGAATACTACACAAAGGATAAAGTGGGTAAACAATCTATAAAAAAGAGTTTAAGTTTTTGTCAAAACTAAATCGTAGAATAAAATATATACCTAGTTACTTCGACATAGCTAGGTACATAAGTATAATCAGGGATTCCTAAAAATCAACGTACGAATAGTTCTATGGGCTGTTAAAATGTGTGTAGAAGAAGAAAGCCCGAAGAAACCCGCTTGTAACTTGACCTACGACTGTGATTGTAAATGCATTCGAATCACGTTGAAATAAATTACGTTTGACTTTAGAAAGCACGTGATAGCTAACCACCACTGTAAGGAATAAGGTTGCATGTTCACTCAAGAGGTTGTCATGTACTCAATAACCGATGGAAACTTACTTAATTGTATCTCAACTGTCCAATAGTGGAAAACACTTGAGTGACCGGGACTCGAGAGAAGGCAATACACGCTTCATCTAGTTTCCAGTTTCCACGCCATCGCTCATTACTTACCGTCTTGACGTCTATTGTCTTGGATTTACTCGTCCGGAAGAACTACACGCTAACAAAACACTCCTTGCTCAACACCAACTAAAATTATATAATGTTCAATACATAAAATTCACATTGATCTAATAAAAAAAATTAACACAATGTTTTACGCCCATGTAATGTACTCGTAGTCGTATATCTATATTATAAAGTATATACTAATATTATAAAGAGGAAATATTTTTTCCTTTGTTTGTGTTTGTTCGTATCGAATGGGCTCCAAAACTAATAGCCGATTACAACCATTTTTTCACTAATAGAAAACCACATTATCAGGAAGTAACATAGGATACATTTTGTCCCGGATAACTGTTTTGTTCCCGCGGGATAACAGGTAACAGTTTAACTATTGTAACAAATTAATGTTTCAAATTTATAGTTCGAAATGTTTCGGGTGTTTTCTTAGGCGAAGGTTTACCGAAGCGAAACAAGGGCGGGCTACTAGATTTTTGTATTTTAGCTCATAATATAATCATGCAATATTTTTAAGACATCCATCCACCTAACTTTTAACGTCCACTGCTGGACAATGGCTTCCTCTAATTAGCACCACTCCGATCGGTCCTGAGCCTTCTGAATCTAGAAAATTTTGTATGAGGTTCATTTTAATATAAACAGATACCTAATTGGATTAGGGAGTCAAATGAAGTTATTAGAATAGACCGTTGCCTTAACACACTAGGTACTCAACAGGGATGAAAGTTTCCCGAATAACGGTCTATTTATGGAAATGAACCAAGTAATGGCTTTGAATGTATATATATTGAAAGGCGAAAGTCAGGAGATACTAATGGACGTCAATTCATTATCACGATCGAAATGTAACTTTGGATAATATGCCTACTGATCACATTCACAACGTTGATATCTTGATCGCTATTCATAGCTTTAAATCGATTACTAACGAATAACAATTACCAATATGATATATCCATGGACGACAGACTATGGTGGTACTACCAGCTTGTTTGCTATGCTTACCACATAAAAAAAAGTTTAACTGCAATTGTAGTAGTAATAAATATTATAATTATAATATAATATCAATTTAAACTTATACTATGATCTTAATTAACTTTCGAAGACCTTCGCCATGGATTGTATATTTTTTAAAATCAACATGGAAGAATTTAACAATAAAGAGTGTACTCAAACAATACTGTAACTTTATTTTTCCCGTATGTTTTACGCATGAAGGTATGAAAATAGACTGTTACGGCTTTCAGAATATAACACTACCTTTCATGATACCATAACATAACACAAAAACAAAAATTATTTGACAATAAATTGTAACACCATCTCAGAACGTATTCAATTTAATATGCCCTAAAGAATGAATTCACTTTTTAAATTTTTTTAATTACATCTTATTCTCAGTTTACAATAGTAGTATTCAATACCTATATAGAAGAATTGACAGTCGATTGCTCAGTACTAGTACACACGAGTATTGACACATTACCGATGCAATCAATTACTTAATGTTCTTCCGGAATACGTTTCAATATTTATAGCGGCCATATTTCATGCAGATACCGCGTGAAATTCGGACAGATTTTTCATCAAATAAAATGCACCATTAACATTTTAACCGGGGATGTACGTCGTGGATCAGTCGTACGGACGAACATAATATTTTTTATTGATATAGCCGGTGAACCAGAGGAGCGATGAAATGGTAAGTGGTCACCGTCGCCCATGGACTGACGTAATATCAAAGGCAACACCGATGTGTTTTCCGCCGAGAAAGTAAAGAAAGAAAATCTATCTGTTATATAACTGTCTGACGGGAATTGAACCTGAGAGCCCTCTTAACAGATAGTCTGTTTTTATGTCAAAGAAAAGCAAATCAAAAAAATATCTAGGTTAACACCACGGTAGGTGAGAACATAATTATTATCGTGATTGTAAAACTAATGCAATTTCACGTCCTAAAGTACCGACTTAAAAACTTAATACATTTATCTTTTATACCTAATCTTTATTTCACCTCGGTTACCTTCTATTTGCCATCTCCCCGGCATCGTGTTTGTCTTGACCGGGGCATTGCTCACTCGCTGAGGTCTGCGCGGAGCGCCTCGCACGACTGGCCAGCTCGGTGGAAACGAAAAAATCAACACACGCCTAGAATACAGAACATGTAACTAATTTATCTCGTGACTTGTGCCAGTACGTTCTGTGTTTTATGGTCTGATGTTGTTTGGATGCGGTAGTTAATTGGTTGATAATATCACAAGATGTGGCGACAAGTTTTCTACAATGGTTGACATAATTATATACAAGTTCGGAACATCACCAGTCAGAGGCTCGGAGCTCGATCGCTCCCCAGGTATGACATTTCGCCTGGCGGGAGATCTCCCTTTGCCAAAATTCAACTCTTTAGTAGTCCACAACCAGGGCTCGGATCTCCCATCGGCCCAGGATCATGCAAACTTCACCACGCAGCACGCGTGCGAATTTTTAAAAATGCCAGTGTAGTGCCATTTTTTCGATTAGCAAGTAGGTAGGTAGGTAAATTACTTCCAATAAATTCAATCCATAATTTGAAGATGCAAAACAAGTATCACTGGCAGTCAAAATACGTTTCTTTTAATTGTCTGACTGGCAGATTATATTAGGCAAGGTTCTATACAATAATAAATAAATCTCTAACTCGACTAGACTCTGAATTAGATGCCATATCCAGATAACTCACGTCCTCCGTGCGGCGTGTGTGATGCACGTATGGTCGGCAAACGGCGGCTGTGAGGGTAGCCGTGCGGGGGCAAAGCGTGCTTCTAACGCTACAACAATTCAAATTCGACTGATTTCACGTAATATACCTTCATACTCGTACCTATGACTTGGAAGTCCTATACGTTATTACAGATAGAAGAAGAAATAATTTGTGAATCTTTAAACAGCACCAAATCATTAATATACTGGTAAGTAGGTATTACCTAATAAAAAAACAAATGGAATCTTAATTTTTTTCTAATTCCACTTACCTATAACTTTATTCCTGAATATAGAATATTATACCACTGTTATTGATGAACATTGAAACTAAATTTTCGATTTTTTGTCAGCCTCTACAAACGTTAATTAATTATTAGTTGATATGTATGTAGTATATATGATAACTGTCAGATGGATTCCTATACAAATCAATCGGTCTCTATAAATGTTGAGTAGGTACTTACCTATCTTTGGGAGCTATTGCCCATCGAAAAGTAGAGTAGGTGTGTAATTACGAGTAATGTACGTAAATGCATTAATAATTACGTATCTAAATGAATTTAATAAACTAAACAAAAGTTCTTTGCCGTGTTTTGTTAATGATAAAGTATCTAACGGAAGGCAGAACTAAAAAAAATACAGGGCAAACGGCCAAAATATATGAGTGAAAGATTTGAATTCAACATTTTTTCGATTAGCTAAAGAAAAGTTCAAATCCAACTGAACATTATATTCATGTGGGAAAATTTCAGTGGATTGGGAACGAGCCCGCGTGGCGGGGCTTACGGCGTGTTACTGCATCGCTCTACATTTCCCGTGCATATGCAATGAGCAGTACGACGCGCATCTGTTTCTAGGGCTGCCACCCGCCAGGATCCATGGAAATGAAAGGAAGAAATTAAGTAGAGAAGGCAGTAATTAAATCAAGTATGTAATATCTATAGTATTAAATAAGAAGACTGAGTGGCATCTTTAATTAACAAATTATTGTTATTACGATACTAAATAATTATGTAACTAAGTATGTAATTAAGTATGTAACGAAAATCTAAATAGTTTTCAAGTTCACATCAATTTTGCGTTACAAATAGGTATGTTTATAAGTCACTACAGTAGATTGTTTTTTAATTAACTGGGGTGATGGTCATCAACCAGAATCATCCTATTCTCTGTGAATTTTCTATCTAAAGTCAAGTTACGAGTAGGTACGTATCTACTTCAAACCAGGCAAAATAAAACTCGCGTGGCTATGGTGAGAGGGCACTCGAGACGCGAGTTAGATCCCGCGTTTGCATTCCACGAAGCGTGTAGCCCACGAGTGGGATACTAATGCATTTGTGATTGCATTGCTATTGTCCAGCAAAAGATTAGGGAGCTAGGTTTAAAAGCGTGCCGGTGGATCCCATACGAGAAAGAACTTACGATTTAGATGTGTGAAATTCAAATGTCTGACAATTTTATGCATAGTTATTTGGGTTTTAGATACGCTATTTGCTGAAATCTGCATATAAATCATGCAAAGGTTCATTTGCATACTCGGTGATAGTCTGTAATTCGAAACCTCGGTTCGCAATAATGTGTTGAATTTTTAAGAGTTGGCTCTCATTGCAGAAACCGCTGACTATATTTTAGATAGAGATTGCTTTATGCTTTTGCATGAAAATACTAATAGTTATTTATACCCTATTAAAATTAGCATTTTAAAAGATGGGTCATTTAGACGTGTTCCACATTCTAACTTAAAGCCAACCGTAGTGGGTAATGTAAAATATTCGAAATTATTGCTATAACTTCACACCTTGAAAACCCACTTCAAATCAGTATACATTGACAAAATCATTTTAAGAGTTTTCTGACGTATCTCCGAAGTCAAGGGTCCAATAATAATGAAATAAATATGGTAACACACGGGAAGCACCAGGTTTTAAATAAAAAAATAATCATCAAAATCGGTTCACCTAGTCAAAAGTTCTGAGGTAACAAACATAAAAAAAACATCAGTGGAATTGAGAACCACCTTCTTTTTATGAAGTCGGTTAAAAATTATAAAATTCTGATGAATTGAGTAACATTTATTTTAGATGATAGTATAGATAGATAGATATTAGAAAATCGCAAAACGAGGGAGGGTTACAAGGTACATAGCAATACAAAATCATCCATCCCATCCATCCATCAGACTTTAGAGGTCCACTGCTGGACATAAAC
>DWNI01000247.1:0-10523 GCA_018250175.1 Alychna victa
TAGAACATGGGACATACCGTATAACTTTCTTGACAAATACTAGAATATTTGGAGTTCAGATAAGTTGAAAATAGATTGTTGATGTTTAGGTTGCATTTGTGCAAGCATCCGTTGGTAGTCTGAGACAGAACAAGGGGAGGAATACTCTGTCACTGTGGACAAACACACCAGCCTCACCTACATTCAGCATTTATAATTATTTGTAGTAGGTTGATACATAATTTAATATTATAAACTAACTGCAACAATTGTAGCAGCCCCATAACGAGGAGAGAGCGGTCTTTGACTCTATGTAGTAACAATTAAAATACCGCACAAGTCAATAAAAGAACATATTAGGATTAATTTACATGTTTTGTTTATGAGATAAAATTGTACAAAGTGATCGCGGGATGCATAATACTCGTAATATGAAAATGGTAAAATGCAATCAACGTTCCGTGCTCGTAAACATTACGGCGCTTAATCTCAACTTTACGATTGCAGATTGCAGCGAAACTAAATGTATGAAGATGGCGGTTGTGTCGTCCACTTGCCGAGTGTTCAGCCGTCATGGCGACCGGGCGACCCGCGTCGGGCCCCATCCAGCGCTCGACGTTGTCTCGATGGGAAGATTATTCTGAATGCAATTAATTATTTGCATTTTAGCTACTCTTGATGGCTTTCTGTGTTTGTGATAAAGAGAACAAGGGCCTTTAAAATATGTTTAATGTATTAATTAAATTACGGGGCGGAGCTATGTGAGGCGCCGCGAGCTAGTGACGATTTAAAAGCACTGTAAAAAGCTTTTTTGAATTTTGGATTGCATTTTTTTAATTTATTTATTCACATAAAATAAAGACTTTACAATATTGCATCATATTTGGTGTAAACATGAACTCCTTCGAGTAATTAATGATTCTACTTTAGATTTAAGTTATATACCTAATATAATTAATATGATAAAATATAATTACACATTCAACTATTCATTTAATTTATGAAATTATTTAATTTAAATTTGCAGTTACGACGCGATAAAAAAAAATACATAATTGGATATTAATGTATTACTTTAAAACCTGCCTAATTCAAATTTATTAATTGTTTGGTTTTTTATGCTCCAATAATTCTGTTCATCATCATAATACTCGTATCTTATCTCGCTTGTCTACTTAGGTGAGTCGGTGAAGATTTCACTTTATCGAGTCGGGTATCTCAAAGGGCCGGGCGGAGGATCCTTTCATTTGCCGGTTTTAAAATTTATGTGCCGTATCAAAATGAGAGTATTAGCCCGTACGGATATTTATGAGTATGTTTAGTGAACCCGTACATCGTAATCTGATTTTATTAGCTGGTTTACGGTTGTGTTGTCTTATTAATTAATGACAACTGTAGGTATGTTGGTATACTTCATAGTTTAATGCATTAACGTAGCGTATTCGGTCAGATGTTTCAGTCGAAGTAGATCGGTTTTTTATTTATGTAGTAGTCCATTGAAAAGTTACATTGCGAAAACTATTTGCACCCCGTTTTCAAGATGGCGGTCGGAGGACAACGGTGGCGACCCCACAAACTTGAACTTAAGGTTATACTGACCTCCCCAACACATTAAAAACATAACATTTACTTCTCTGAGAAACGCAAGGTAAGGCAAAAAAAATTAACATATCAATGGACTATTGAGCCCACTCTCATTCTAGCATGTTCTTGAAGTGTAAATTAGGGGCGTTGAATGGTTTTTTTATTTTGTATTTTGTACGTTAAGGTGTACAGAGTTTAGTAGGTCAGGCTGCGGCCGGAAGGTGACAGTGACACACATTCGTCGAGACGGTCGCGGCTCGGAACGTACCGCAAAGTATTTAGATGGTTTGATTCTTTTGTATGAAGGGGGTTTTCTGGAAAACTTTCACTTCGATCACCGTTACCTACTTACATAATTACTCAAAATTCTGTTAAATGTGGGAAACTCTTAATACTAGATTAAATAAATATTTAACATTTAGGAGCAATCACCATAAACGAGAGAGACGTCTCGTTTTGCCAACAAATTCTATACGAACTCTATGGGACATCCTCGCATAATCTGTGGACGAGCATAGCGTCTCGCAGTCGTCCAGTATCGCGGCGATACCGCCACTTAGCATATAAATACTTAATAGCTTCATTACATAAATGTAATTTTCTCGTTTGCCGGCTACTAATACCTTTATGAAAATATAATAATAGCAAATAATTATTGGTTTCATAGCATGTTAAGCAGCTGATTTGTTCAATAATTGCCGATGAGCGCACAGGTACCTTCAATTAATAATAACGGTCGACTGTAATAGCTCGATGTAGGTACGCCAATGTGAGGAAATCCATCGTTATCGAATTAGCGAACAGTTACATTGCAAGATAAATGTGAGATGGTGACGGTATTTAGCGTGTTTACTGAATTACATTCTAACTTTTTTTAATAGTTGACAAAACTATCTTCACAGTCTAGCAGATTACTTAGACTGTAAACTGCTTTAAAAACAAAAGTATTATTACACCTGTGTTATTCGGTCTTACCTATACTCGTATAGTTTAGTATAGCAACATTACACGGTACAGGACGTTCCGTGCGGACTATGTGTGAACTTCCACGTAAATAATTCCGATACAGTTACGTTACAGCGCGTCATTTAATCAACCGGCTCCGGTTCACGAGTCGATTAAGCAATTACGATTTATAGGAGGAATTTTTCACTGGCGTGGAACGTCTGACGTGCCGCGGGCGTTCCCAGCCTCGTAACATGAGCCCGGCTCGCCTCGGGAATGCTGCTAGCGATTCCCTTCCGACATCGGAAGACTGTGAACATTGATTCCACTGACTATTTTGTAATGCCCCAACTTACAGAACAGACATCAAGATGTCTCAGATATTTTGTTCGGAATATATTATATATTATTATGCCTATATTTATTATTACGTAGCATTTATCGTGTTGTATAGTTGAATAAGTTTTCTGTATCGAGTAAGTAAATAACAATCACCGCGAAAGTTGTATATTTTTAGTGACATCACATCCGTATCCGTGTTGCGAATGGCGCAAAATGCTATACAGCATACAATGTAAGTATTATTGAATGAAATTGAATGACTAAGTCATTTCCATCTTCAATGCGAGCCGTCAGCAATTTGTTATAAATGGAGATAGTCCCCACCGACCGCCCGCCTCACGTCGGTTCACACATTGGGTTCTACTGTTTCCTAAAGGTAACTGGCCACAGTCACCCATGGACTACTACAACGATGACTGATTCATTCCTTATCTGATTCCGTTGCAAACGAAACATATAAAGTAAATTACTGTTCACGGCTTTCGGAAGAATTATTAGTATCGGAAGCCTGAAGGCTGGTCACGTAACTACCAAAACCCCACCACAATATGTGCCGCCAAGATTAGCATGTTTCAGTTTATTTTTTTATATCTGAACATTGCACTAGCGGTGATCTGGATGTTTCCACTGTCATTCGCACCAGAACGAGGAGCGAGGTGCCACATTCAGCCGCTCTCTAAATACCACATGCCAATATCTAAATTGCCGCATTGGGGAACATACTCTCTACTACCGAGGGCTCCGGGCGACCTGCGTTTCGGCACCGAGCTAAAGATTTTCCCAAAGATTATGGAGCAGAACATTAACATAGAAAGTGTGTCGATCCGCCCCCAGAACAATGGCGGTGTCGTAACTATTGTAACAATTACTGGCGATTTGTACGAGATCCTATCGAGGCGTCGGGCGTCCGCGGCTTTCCGCTTAAATAAGCCATTAGAATGAAATCACGTCACGGCACACTTTACACGGCCCCGATTGTTTCGTGAGGGGTGCTACGAGAGCGTGTATCAGACAGTGTAATTACGCCGATTTACACTAAATCATTCCCAAGATAACGACTCGCGAATCAGGAAAACGCGGCTAAACGGATAGTTAAATAACTTATCTGTGTTTAATAGTGAATGGAAGAAGTTTACGGTGAGACCACAGACCGCGGGACCACGAGCGGCGCGGCGGCGCGGCGATTAACATCATTATCGGGCTCGTATTGTCTGCATCTTTTTCTAGCTGATATCAATCAATATTACATCTCGATTATTAATTTGTTTTTGTTTCATATTTAATAAAGGTCGCGGTGCTCATTAGTATATTAAGGCATC
The DNA here is from genome assembly GCA_018250175.1 of Alychna victa. Taxonomy (NCBI): domain Eukaryota; kingdom Metazoa; phylum Arthropoda; class Insecta; order Lepidoptera; family Hesperiidae; genus Alychna; species Alychna victa. The sequence goes on from DWNI01000247.1 coordinate 4,170, forward strand.
CCAAAGCAGTTTTTAGATCGATCGTGGTATGTTTTGCTAGCTACATCGACGAGCGTCCAAGTCTTAGATTGCACGATAAAACTACAATTAAATAAATTGTTTACATTTATCTATTAAATTAAATTCAATGTGACTTATTTAATGCAAAAGATAGTAACGAGCCTCGTACTACTAGTTCTTCATTTATAAAAACTATAATTGTCGCAGCAAAGCTAAAAACGCTCCATAAAAACAGCTTGGAATTCTATTTCAGGTCTCAGAGCCAGTAGAAGATCGTGATTATATTTGTAATCTGTTTAAGAAGTGGTTTATCTGCGGAGCGAGTCTCCTCTGTCGGTGCAGTGTGACGTGAGGAGTAGTACCGTAGTAGTCACCTGTAGAGGGTGGCGCGGAGCGCGCGTGAGGCGGCGGCGTCGGCCTGCTCGATGAGGTGCGCTAGCGCGCGCGCCTGCTCGCCCAGCGTCAGCAGCTCCAGCTCATCGCGCCCAACCTGGTACTGCAGCTCCGCCTGCTCGATGCGCGTGTCAATATTCCTGCCATTACCAGGGAACCGAATCAAAAGGTTTCTAATAAAGGTTTAAATCTAAAACCATTTAAGATTATATTCTGCAGAATAGAAGGGACTCCCTTGTAACCTGTATAGAAGTTGGGTTACTGTAAAATGCAACAACCGAAAAGTTCTTACTCGGTGACATGCGTCTTGTCGAGCCGTCGCCGTAACTCTTGGATGTTGGACCGGCGAGCGTCGAGGTCGGCGCGCACGGCCGCCGCGCGCTCCTCCAGTGCGCGCCGCTCGTCCGCCGACAGCGCCGCTCCCGAGCCCGCTCCCGAGCCGCCCTGCTGACGGCTCGCCGCCGGGGACGCAGCCTGCGCCGCCAGCCGCGCCGCACTCAAAGACGCGCTCAACTGCTTCTTGAGGCTGTCACATGAAATAACGTTTGATTTTAACAGCTTTAGATCCTGTTTCCGGCAGGGTTGGCTGTCGAGCGAGGGATCCCAGTTTTGATTTCCGACCAGGACAGACATTTATGTAACAGATAAATATTGACTTCCAGGTGGGTAGTTCATCCTATAGAGTGTAACCTACTCGTGCTGCACCCGCTGAACAACGGACGAGGCTAAGGCGAACGATTTTTCCTATCGGAGGTCACTGGGCTCTGTACTATCAGTTAAATCCCGATTGCTATCCTGAAATCGACGGTATATGGTGTCTCAGTATCTTACTTCTGTATGAGCGTGTCCTTGTCGGCGAGCGCGCCCCGCAGCGCGTCCAGCTCGCGCGTGACGTCACGCGCGCAAGCCGCGCTCCGGCGCCGGGACCCCGCCAGAGACACCTCGATACTGGCCATCTGGAAACAACAGTCATATAAACGTACGCACAAACAGGTTCAAATTCAAAATCATTTATTGATATAGGTATACAATAATGCACGTAATTTTTTAAACTGTGTTTCGAGTTCAATATTGACCAATCGATAGGATCGTTTAGGAAAGCCAACATCCAGAACGAGAGTGTATTGCACATAGCTACTAACGAATTGCGGTATCGATGAAAGGCATATTCAAATATACGCAATATTCAAAGCCGCTGTGGGACCGACTGCCGCAAGGACATTTCAAATAAAAAAAACTAAATCCAAATCCGTTTGTCCGTTTAGGAGATGCAGTCAACAAAATATTAACACCTGCCTATTAAATATAAGCTTCCTAAAGCTTTTATATTTGTAACACGTTACTGATACTAGTAATATTAGAACGACATTAAGAAAGAATATACAAAAAGTTCAAATACTTTGTCTCAGTCCAGTGCCCACTCTAGAGCGGAGCAAAGCGATGCAAAAAAGCACAAAAACTTATCTAACTTGGCGCAGCCGTCGGCGGATTTATCACATTAGTTTGTTAATTTCTCAACGCTACGTCGCAAGACGTTATCTCTACTCGGCTTTGACAAATCGCTCCATTCCAACTGGAAAAATTGCGCGGCGATAGTAATGATCTACGACAAACGACTCGGGCGAGCCGCCTGCAATTATATCGTGCTTTTATTACGATACGGGAAAATAGAATAAGTACGTCGCTGTCGTTGTAACTTGTAACACGGTGGACCTACAACTTACAGCATCCATATCGGTAACTTAAAAATTAGAATATTTACTGAATTTACTTTGAATGGCTTCTTGATTATAAACTACAAAATACGGTATTTTTTTTTAAATTTCGAACGGTTCTAAATTTGTGATGAACTGCCAAACACGTTTCACCATAACAGTAAGAGAACGTACCTACTTATAACTATGTTAAAAGTTGTAAGTTACCTCCTTGATTTTAGTTTGATGTTATACCACTTAGATAAAAATAATAAATCCATTAAATGTGATCAGATAAAATAATTTCATTGGTCTACCGTCATTAATTTATCTCCGAGTAGGTAATCTATATCTAGAGTGAAGTTGTATACATTTTTATAATTATTAAGTCAGCGTCGGTCAACACTATATTTATATCTTGGATAAAATCCTCATTACATAGATGCATTAGAGATAAATGACATGAAATTACAACGTTTTAACATGTGATCGGGAAAATGAATGACGCTGCATTCATCTCATTCGGCCACACTTAATTCATAAATCGTTCGCGAAGCGTGGATACGCCGCGAGCGTCCCGATAATTATATCATCCGTCAATGTTATCAGGAACCGAACCCAGGATACATCGATCTAGTTCGTCCTCGGGTCGACGCCACGGGAGAATTAGTGGCGACTGGCGACTTCCTGCGAGCAAAGTGCTAGAGCGCACGGTTCGTTCCACACGAGGGCTTGTTCTGTCCGTAAGCTTTCATTTTTACAAGTGCAGATAATGATAGATAGATTAGTTTTACCCAAAGTAATACATTTAGATTGGTTTATAAAAATATTTTGCACTTAACTTACCTATAAATAAAGCCATTTTTTTTAATTATACTTCCAAATGAGGCGTGTGGCGTGTCATCTCAATTGCGAAATTTAACGATATCAAATAAAACGGGCTCTGTTACTTGCTAGATGATAAAACATCCGGTAGCCAAGAGGACTGCATGTTTGCTGTATGATATTAAAATTCGACAAGCGGGATGAGTCGATATTTAAATCTGTGCTTCTCTATGTTCGATGCAGTCATCGTAAACGGTAAGCTCATTCGACGAGCTTATCGCGTTTCTACATCACACGTTACGACCGTCCTCGGTCCGCTGCTCGAATCTGAACAACTTCAGGAATATTTAAGCTGAGCTTCTGTCAAATTAGAGGTAATGATCAGAGGAGCTAACGGTTACTCGGTTATGTTTTGCTCGGCCCGATGTACTCGTGGTAATGATTCGCGGACTTCTGAGTAACCGTTACGCTACGCAAGTTTTAACACGTTGCTATTAATATTTCATTAAGTTTATTACCACATTAGTAATTACCTACTCGGATTTATACCGTTGCTTACCTATAGGTAAGAAGGTTACAGATTTTGTGCAAGATTAAGGCAAACGGTATATAAAAGGAAGTGTGTGGTCAGAGTTGTCGATCCGATGCAGCTGTGTCAATTGTGTTAATGTTAATTATCCATGGCATCTCTCCCAAACGAGACGGAGTAAGCTCTCAGCAGAGAGCGGTAACACCATGCACCTACTTACTGTAACCATGTACATACATACTACATAGAGAACCATGCCATTTAACTGAATACATAAACTTTATATAGTAAACGTAGTAAGTAACAACACTATTTATGTTATTGTGTTTTAAAAAATGTCTCCGTATATACCTAATACGTAAAGTAGGGACTCTCAAATGCATCCTGTACGTGCGCTGTTGCCAAAATCTTGTTTTCTATCTCAGATGGCAAGAAGCTATTGAGTGATCCTATCTGCAGTTCTGTACTAGCTACAGAATTACGTGGTCATATTTTTAAAAGTTACTTTAAAGCGTGTAACGTGCTTACTGTTTGTATATTTTTTCATAATTCGTAGTTGCGTCGGATGTGGTATCACGATATACGAGTGTAATGGACATTCGTAGATGCTGGATGCAATGTCAATTGAGAATGTTTGCCATATAACCTTCCGCCCCGGACTCTCTTCAAACCCTTCGCTCGGAAGGAAGTTCCTACGAACTGAGCTTCGCGGTAGCTGAGTTATTATTTCTGGGATGAATGTTACGTAAGCATGTCCTACCAAGCCCTGGAACCATAACGTGTTCCGGTAGTCTGTGAACTGTATAATTGTAACAAGCAGGTATTGTACATTATTTCTCGTTCTCAAGAATAAAATATAACCTTGGCACCGCGCTCACACGCTATAAACACACGATATAAAGACAATGCTCGCGCCTCATATCGCCAAGATCTTAACATGTCCAGTTTATGCTTCTGTCTTCTACAAACGAAGGCAACCTTAATTAACGCTTGTTCAGTAATATAATTACTTTAGTCGTCATTTAAAATGCTAAAAAAAATATTATATTGTTACTGTTTACTTTTCTCAATTCGTTAAATTTTCACGCGTGTATGGCCGGGTCAACCACAGAGCGTGTCGTTTGGATTAAGTAGAAGTTCCTCTCTAAAATGAATCTGCAAAAAGTTAAACTAGTATTAAGATTGATCGACCTCGGGGCAAGTAGGCAGGTTCGATGTACTACGCGGCGTTGTTCTGGTTCAAATGTCGCATTGAGAGAAACAGGACAGAGGGATCGTCTCATTTGTAAATATAGCTCCCATCGCTGTCAAGAACACTGTTATCGAAAGCGCGCATCTTCGCTACACGGTAGAAATAGTAGATGCTTGTTTTAGCATTGCTGTAGTGAAGCGATTTCGCAGCTCATCATAAAATCACGAAGACATTTCAACGCAGAGGGATTAAAGTAATAAGTTGCCGTTGGTAGAATTCACACGCCTTTACGAACATTACTTTGTTTCATACACGCAGGGTCTGCGCAGGATAAATGCGGTAGTGAACCGAGGTTCAGATCCGCCGTGTATATTTTTTATGTATATAGCTAGCAAACATGCAGACGAGCCACCCGCCGGTTGACGGTTGGTAGGACATTGAAAATATGTAACTTCTGTTTTACGTTTATTCTGTGGTCTCCCGCCTGAAGTGTAGCGAACGTATCGCAAATCGTTTGATATACCTACTTAGTAATGTTAGCTCCCAACCATTGTCTATTATTGCGATGTACTTACTTTGTTAATTTTCTCACAAATTATCTTGCGCGCCATTTCTATTGCGTGCTATAAGATTTAATGACTTGTTTATAACGTTGCAGCTTCAAACTCTCCGCTTATAGAAAAACGGTCTAACTTGAGTTATCCTGGCTCACGTGAGTGTATGTCGCACAAGTCCAGGCTTATTCGGAAATACAGGCGAGCGACTTTAACCTGGCCTATCTATTCACTACTCCTCAATATCCATCGCACGGCCGTTACGTAACTAATTTATAGTGATATAAAATATGTATTGTTTCTAAGAAAGTACCTAACATACTGCGATTCCTTTTCCAGTTTGCGCAAAAAGTTTCGCAAGCGTATAATTTTTTTCTACATTCTCACGGTAGGTATTATTATAGGTTCGCAACTATTTTCTGTTAATCAATTAACTACAACGTAATAAGTACTACTCGTACGTTAATAGGGCTGCTACATTTGGAAGTGTAGATTAATGCATACATTGTCATGTTTTTATTTGAGAAATCCTACTCAACAAGAAATGAGACAAGTGATAAAATTAATTCCACACCTGATCCCTAATGTATAAATTGCGGGTCCTTAGTTAGCCCAACGAAGGAACTACTTAGCCACAGCATCACGTTAAAAGAAGCTATAATTTTCACCGACTCGATGCCTACGGTGATCGTCAACGAGCAGCCCTCGGGATAGGATAAGTAAGTATTAGATTCCTGCACGTTCAGTTTATCTACAAATGCGGACCGCAGCGCGCGCCGCGTGCAAACGTACCGCGTAATTGATCGCCAATTTGAACTCAAGGATTATTGGTTAAGGTATACGAGCAATTTTATGTCATAAGAGAATCGAGCTAAGGACTTTATTCTTAAAATGCCCTTCAATTAAACCAATTTTACCGGTGGTCCTCATAGTGCTGCGCTGTAATTAAAGTCGAGGAACCTGCATTTTCTAGTGCGTTACTTTAAATTTTTTGTACAGTTACAAAACTTGTTTGCTGATTGGAAATGTTTGTTTCGATATCGATTACTATTTATCTGGTATAATCAGTGTGGCTTTAATCTCAGCGGCACTACAATGTATACTCGTATACTAATAATACAACTGTAACGGGGTCAATTCTCTATTGGATATTTTTTGCACATTTTA
>DWNI01000248.1:0-10518 GCA_018250175.1 Alychna victa
TTAATTCCTGATTGATTCACAAAGCTAGTTGGAATTTCTAAATCCCCCTTGTACACCCTCCACCCCACCTGGTTCCCTCCACGTGAGCAGACAAAGACACCAAGTTAACGTCAGCTGAGGTTTGTTACGAAATGTATAATGAAATATCAGACTTAGATACATGCTGATTCGTTAGAACTAATTTTACAACTTTAATATAGGTAACAATAGTAAAATAATTAATATGTATATAAATATATCCTTAATAACGGATAACCGTTGCTTCAATTAGCTATACACGAAATTAATGGATATAATAATTTGGAATGTAATTTGTTAGTTCAAAAGTTTTAATATTATGAGTAATACTGGACGGCCTGCAAGCAATTTTAGAATTTAATACTACTCTATGTTAGTCGACTAAACTAAAAATGCACAAATAATTAAGCTCAATTCACAACTCAAAAAATTCAAACGGGAGTAGCGTTTAATATTACGTCACAGTACTCTATTAACGTTTGTTTTTACTCAGGCAACGTGTAATGAGCCTACAAAACGCCAAAGAGAAAATTCGAGTGCATGGAAAATGAAAACCGAACGGCAAAAAGCCGGCATCCGCTATGGCATTCATATACAACACAGGTGCTTGAAAAACTCGAGTTTTGTGTAAATGAGTGGGAGGGTAGACGGGCACGCATATGGCAAGAGGAAGCGACGCGCATAAATCTACGCGACGGTGGCGCCGCGGCCGGAACAGGAAGCGCCGGCGTCGTTTGCCGCATTGTGCTATCGGCCGTCGGGCCGCGCGGACGTCTCTTTGTGAATGTCTCTTTATGGAGGTACTCATTCAAGAGATACGGCGCCCTATCGTATTCTGAAACGTTTTTGTCATGCTACCTTTAGCCTGATAACGGAGTAGCCTCGTTTATTCTTACCACCCTACCTGAGACCTGATGTCATTCATTTTACCGTTAGTACAATTTAGCAATGTAACGATTTACCCGAAGTATTTAATTATTGTATTCCACATAGATTTTAAATATAACATATTTAATATTTATTAATATACATATTTATTTTTCCAACAATCCCTACTATTAAGAAAATTTCAACGGGACCGAACCTCTACCTACGTTGTTTTCATTTTAAAATTTGACAGATATCACCATATTTTTTTGTATATATGGCTGATTTTCTAAAGTTGTCTGTCTGTCCATAATATGATGGTAAGACTTACACAAGTTATATAAGTAATGAAACTTATGGAGATCTTTAATTCTTTGTATCTTGGGCGATAAGTTTGTTGCTGTTCAATAGGACGCAACAGGTCTGGTTGGTACAGACGTTAGTAAATAGTAAATATGTCAGTAAAAGGTGTTTTTAATGATTTTTTTTTTATGTTTGTTACTTCAGTATTTTTGACTGGGTGAACCGATTTTGATGATTTTTATTTATTTGTAAGCTAGTGCTTCTCGTGTGATCCTAAATAAATTTAATTATTGTTGGACCCTTGGCTTCCGAGATACATCACAAAACTCTTAAAATGATGGCGTCAACGTATACTGGCTTGGAGTCGGTTTTTTAAGGTGCGAAGTTAGGCATTATATTAATTTATGTTTGAATTATTGTTTATAGCAAGTATGTATATTAAAATGCAATACACATGAGTATAAATGCAGTGAAATGAAAATTCAATGGAATCATGAAAACCACGCTCTTTGTTTTTCCCGTCGATTTCATTGGTAACCAAAAATCGTGAAACAATAACGACAAATGCTTATGCAAATTAAATTGTCGAGCGCAGCGCTACAGCGCGGGCATCGTCAGTGGCGTGGATTTCCTGTTGATTGTTTCTGATAACGCACTATTTGTGGTCAGTCTGCACGAATCTTGAATCAATTCGAAATTTAAGCTTTTTTCCCTAAACTAAATAAATGATAACCATCTAAAGTGACTTTAGTTTGTAATTAAATTGAATATGGTAAGCTTGAGTTCTGTTTTAAGGTAACTTTAGGTAACTATAATCAAGTTTACAAACTATAGATAGCAAGTGCGATAAAGCTACGCATACATTGAAAGCGGTTGCATAAAGTATTACATCCCTTACAAAACTATCACGCGGCATGAGTTCGCGCCCGACTCAATATTTATGAAGCTAAGTTAGGAGTCAGCCGTCATCAATCACAAAGTTATAAATAAAACAATAAAAGGTAAAAACTTACCGGCTTTCTGCGAGGGTCGGCCACTTCACTCCCAAGCGCAATATTGGCTTGCCGAAAATCCACTTATTGGAATAATATGTAGATAGCAATCGTATTAGAAATATTTCGAAGGAAAACTCGATACTTATTACTCACTTGAGTCAATAACTCTTTTGGGTAGTATAATGCGTTATGTTTAGTATTCATAGTAATAAAGGAAGAATAATACGCTGGAAGTTTACGGCATTCATTTTATGTAATTTTTCACAAATAAATAATAAAAATAAATTTATTTTCTTTTGTTGCAATTTGAAGCAAAAACATTGTATATAAATATACTACAAAATCATACTTTTATGAACAAATACGTACACATATTAAAATGCATTGAATAAGGAATATGTCTATACTAATATTATAAAGAGGAAAGATTTTTTGTTTGTTTGTTTGTATCGAATAGGCTCTTAAACTACTGGACCGATTTTAACCACTTTTTCACTAATAGAAAGCAACATTATCAGGAAGTAACATAGGATACATTTTATTCCGGAAAACTGTTTTGTTCCCGCGGGATAACAGGTAAAAGTTTAACTATTGCAACAAATTAATATTCCAAATTTATAGATAGAAATGTTTCGGGCGTTTTCTTAGGCGAATGTTTACCGAAGCGAAGCGAGGACGGGTCAGTAGTAATGTACAAAGCAATCTTTATTGGTATTAAAAATATATTAATTACTATATTTAATGGATACTTATATGGGTTTAATTAACAGTAAATAAATATAAATACCAGTTAATGTAACGAGTTTTTTGGTCAATAAAATAACAATAGTACGATATAAAAAATGTAATTTCCTGCGTGCGTTCTCGCACCAAGAGGGCGACTTCACAAATAGTTCTCTATGAATCAGACTAACTTATTTATGATAAACCGTATAAATCATTTTCGCTAACGTGCTCACAGTGTTTGCGATAAAGTGAACGAATAAACTTTTGTGTGATTCGTAAAAGAGATACTACTGCGGGTACTGAGAACTTTGCCGTTGCTCTTCGCCGTACGAATTTATGGCTGAGCTTTGAGCTAATGTAATAATTGTTAAAGTTAATACTTGTGTGTTTGTGTGCTTTTTAAAGGAGCATAAAATATTTTACTCCTGCAGACTTTTTTATGGAAATAATTAATAAACGAGTAAATGAGTCACATTATTGTAAGTGGACAAATTTATATTGTTTTCGGTGTGTATGTGTGATGTACGCAACGCATGTGAACGCTTCTTTATAAATTAATATATTCATTGGTAAGTGACGAAATAGCGACTAAATAATAAATAATGCTACACAATCATTGCCCCACAGTAGGATTCCCTGTGTCGTGGGTGCCTTGGACAGTGGACAACACACAAAGACAAGGACACACACACCCAGACCGCGAATAGTAATTATAACTCATCACTCAAATTTCTGCCTCGCTGGCAATCGAACCCAGGACCGTTTGAATGGCAGTCTACCATGGTAACCACTGGGCCATTTGAGTCGTCAAAATAATTTAATCACTAATAAATTAACTCAGTAATTTACTCGTAAATTGAACACTAACACCACATCCACTTATTTCTCTCAAACAGTATTGAAATAGCGAACGTTTTTCTTACCTCATCTTCCGGCCTATATGCCACTTGTAATGCGTTTAATATTTCATGATACGCCGCGGGTTCTATCGATATCTGTAGCGCCATAAATAACGAACAAAAAGCGGCGGACGAGGGGCGCGGGCTTCAAATCAAACCTATCAATATAATATTCGTTTTGTGATGTGTGCTTCGTTAAGGAATAAAGTTAGAATCTCACTTGATTGAAGTGAAAAGAGCTTCGACTATCTTTGAGTCTAAGTCGAATTTTCCTGACCCAATGGTCAGAAGTAAGACTAGGCTATCCTCGTATTTTCTGGTCAGAGGTGGAAAGTTACCAATTTTTTTTGCGAGGGGAAAATCTTCCACTAAATAAATACTTAGTTTCGGATTATATAGATTTACCTACTAAAACTCCATCGATATCTCGTCAGACGCAAATGGGGAGTAATTATCTAATTAATTAAATAATAATTACCAAAGTAAACTCCTAAAACCTAGGTAATTAAACAATAATTACCTACGCAACCCCCTAAAAAACAGGTGATTAAACAATAATTACCTCCGTAACCTCTTAAAAGATGACTTATTAAACAATAATTACCGTCATAACCTCAATTGCTTTCTTAAAAAAATTCGTATAAGGGCATGTACAGTATGTATGTACCTACTCTTTAATTAAAATGGTTTTCAAACAGAGCCTGTATACACCGAACATTTCCAATATGCCTATTAGCTAATGCGATGGAAACTAATATTACATTCCAATGGAACAATTGTTTAAAACTCGGTAGCGAATGTTGTTGGAATTCAAAAGCGATGAGCGGCGAATTTATCGCGTGTTTCCGATTTAAATCATTGTATTATCAACAGTGGCGTGCCAGAACCGCCTATTCACCGAGTTTGTTCGCAGTGTCCGTGTTCTGCCTGCACCTAGGGTTCTAGCGGACACATCACATAGACCAGTATTAGAATCTTTGTAAGGGTTTTCAATAAGGACGCTTCGATGTTGAAATGAAATAAAATATGCAGTGTCTAAGATATCAACCAATTTTTTTGTTTATTTCATAGCCCTGTGTATACTATTAAGTCTATACTAATAATCAAATTGTAACGCGGTCAATTCTGTACATTGGATATTTTTTGGACATTTTAGTGTAGGCTTTGTCATTGATAGATACCAAAACATTTTTTTTTGCTATTGTCTGTTTGTCTGTCTATTCTGGCATCACGCAAAAACTACTGGACTGATTTAGATGAAATTTGGTACGATTGCGCCTTATAAGACGGGGATGGTCCTAGGATACTTTTTTTCCCGGGAAACGGTTCAGTTCCAGCGTGATAACAGGTAAAAGTTTAATGTTTCCAATTATTGCAACAAATTAATGTGTTTCATCAAATCAAATTTATAGATTGTAATGTTACGTTATTGTTATGTTATTGTTATATTTTTTGTTTTTAATTTATTCAATCCGCACTTGGCCAGCGTGGTGGACTGTGGCCTGTACCCCTCACACTGTGAGAGGAGACCCGAGCCCGGCAGTGGAACATTTATGGGTTGTGATGATGATGATGATTTGTAATTGTATTTTAGTATATTATCAAAAAAAGTCGTGTATAAAATTTACTACTTTTTTATGATCGACACTTATTATAAATTCAAATTCAAATTATTTATTTCTATACTAGCCTATACCCCTCACATTGTGAGCGGAGACCCGAGCCCAGCAGTGAGACAGTTATGGGTTTCAATGATGATTACATAATATGATGCAATATTTTTGAAAATGAGTTTAATTCATAATGTTATGACCTGAATTAGCTAATCTGATTAGCGTGCGTGGTAGTAGGATTCTTTCCTTGGCTAGAAGACGAAATATAAATAAATGTTTTTGCAGAACACCCTCGCATTAGGAGTCTGTTGCGAGTTTCTGGTGGATAGGACATAGGTACAAAAGAGATAGCATATGACTTGAGCACAAATATCTTTCACATACTTGTACATGTCTGTCTCACCTGAGTTTCGGGCATGAAACCCTTCCTTCAATAACTTCGGACAAGACAGACGTCAAAATCAGCAATTAAGATGAATGAAGTGAAGTGAAGAATGTAATGGATAGCAGGCTCTGTTTCCTCACAAAAAGTTAATACTGCTCGAAGATAGAATCGAAAACAACTACTTATGAGGAGATAATAGACAAAACAAAACATGTTAGGTATGTCAATAAAAAGTAATAAGCTACTAAAACAAAGTCATAGCCGCAGTTACGAGTAGCGGCTAGCCTCGGTAAATCCGGAGGCCTTCTGCAGTTCAACAACCCATGGCCGCAGAGTCGACCTGAACTCTGATTGATGCGTAATTAAAACAATCCATGACGGCCAACAAACGAAACTGGTGCTGTGGTTACTTCCGCATCAAAACGTACGTCTGGTCATTGTCCGCGGCAGTTTTACGAGTATACTCATCATTCATAACAACTTTTCTTAAGATAATATACGGTCGTCTTCATGTTAACGACTGTTGATGCTGTAACTTCTTTGGAGGTGTAATATTTTCGAATTCGCTTTACATATTTTCTTTCAGTTTTTGAATTATTTTGATTGCTCGCCATTAAAGTCAATTGCGTTTGTTCCTTTCCGTGTATACCTATACTATTAAGAAAATGACCTAATTATTTTTAGACGAGAAATTTGCAGTCATGCCGACTGTATACACCGTCCCCCATGAACATCTACTTTTTACACCAGACACGTAACTAGCTGAAAGTTGGCGAAGAGTATCCGGGGACGTAACTCTGATATTTATTTGTGTTTTATTAGCATAGCCTGGGAAGGGACGTAAAACGATAGTTTTGACCCGAAACATCTGTAGGAAATAGCGACAATTAAAAGAAGCTAGCTAATGCCCATTAGCCGAATTCAGAAGGAGCAGGATCAGTCCTAGTGATGTTTGCATCACAAGGCCAATGACCAGCAATGGACGTCTAAAGGTTGTTGGATAGATGAATTACCATGGGTTCTATTTATTTATATTATGAAAACCAATCAATAGACGTGATGTCATCGTAGTAAACAAACACGACAAATTTGTTTTTCGATGTTTTTTTACTATTTACTGTACAAGTACGAGTATTATCCTTCTTTAGCCATGTATAAAATGTTTCATTGAAATTCTCTTGGAATATTCGAACCGATTACTAAATAAAACTTGAGAGCCTGTCATTCGCTTGGGTGGAACTTATGCAAAGCTGTGTATTACCAAGAATACTCTGCAATCGACAGCTCACACAGGACTATATACAGGCGGATATATATTTTACAGCTACTTTATTTACGAAGGAGATTTAAGATAGATTTAACTGGCAGATATCTGCAGTCTTTTTGTTAGCTTAGCATTAGGTAGCTTAGTTCAGCATTGATCATTTTTGTAATAAAAAATGGTTAGAAGACTAAATTGATATTATTTGTATGATATCATTGTTTTGTCTTTTTAACTAACTTGATGGAGGTTTTTTTTACTTAAGGGGAATTTCGTGAAAGGCAAAGGCGGTGGAAAGTGGAAGGTAAACGTATTTAAAGAAACGTATTAATGTATGTAAAGAATTTTTCATTGATTGAAAAGTAGATTATATTATCAGGGCTATTCAGATATTACATAAGCACAAAAGAGGTCCGGTCTTTAGTTTGCTTATTTATTTTGCAGTAAAAGTAGTTGAGAGCTTTGCTAAGGTTTGCTGACAAGTGTGTGTATGTGTGTGTGTGTGTGGAAATAGTTAGGAGGGTGGAGAGTGACGTAAGCTACTTTTTACCGCGGTAAAACATCTCATTCCCATGGGAAGATCTATGTTTTGTTAGTTGCTAGTTTAGTTATTAGCTATAGCTATTATATATATATTATTTATATATATATATTATTATATAGCTATTAGCTATATTTAGTTCCGGATGTTGTTAATAGATGGCGTTAATAAAATTCATTTGCAAGTTCTGAATCACGCTATCAAATGCTACAATGACATGTAATTTACTTAAGTCATAGGCAACTAATAAATTCAATTGAATTTTGAATTCGCGCTGGATAAATTGTTGTCTTGATTTTATATTAATAACTGTTATTGTTGCCCTTAGGATGTATCCAATACCCGTTACGTTGGCGGAGTCTAGTATATCTATAAATGTGTTTTTAAATTACGCCTTATAACACGTTAATATAATCTATGAATATTAATCAAGAGACGACCTATGGACTTCGTTAGTTCTGGATTACTAAGTAATCTATATGATTGAATTATCTACCAACCTTATCGTGGATTTCATTTGTGTACTAAACTAAAATACAGAAAAAGTTGTTCATAAACACGTAGAACAAATATATCAATCACTTTACCAAAAGTAGATCACTTAGTTTCTCCAACGCCCAATAGAGGATATACAACTCCACGAGTTGTTGTAGAACTACCCTCAGATTTGGTGATACGGTCCCAGTTAGCTCCGCAACCTTCTCATGGAACGTTGACAAGACAATCACTCTACAGTGGGCCTAAAACACAATAAAATAACATATGGAAATAATCAAACCACCCAAACTCATTGAGTATGAAGCCAAAATTACGTTACGAAATTAGTGACATAAAATTAACTTCGTGACGTCAATTTCATCAACAATTCCACCGGAAAACATTAAGTTTAACAATGTATGCGACAATGTTTAAATAGTTTTGTGCCATGCGCAATTTTTTGATGGAACCAACGTCACGCATCTTATTTCGTCTTGTAAACGTGAAGGGAAACTAATGTCGCGAAAGCGCCTGCGACGAGTGGACGTGTGACTGTACACAATGTTCATCTGTGTAACATTTTGTATTGCAAAATAAAGCTTCGATGCTGAAGGACTCCGACAGATAAACAGGTCTCAGACAAAAAGACCACAGGGCCACTAGTTCATTAAGTCATGTTTTGCGTCACCATTGGCCTTAAATCGTCTAAGAGCTCGACTGGAAACAAGGTGAAATTTTACTTAAATTCTTGCGTTACTCTGACGCAAAAAAATAATAAGCAACGCGCAAGAGAAATAATCGTAAAAACTTACATCAGCAGCAGACACTAACTGCACCGAAGTTACATTCCAGGCATCTTCAAAAGTCATTCCAGACGCCACTCTACTTTTGATACTCTCCACGCATGTTGAGACTTTTCTAGAATTAATCTTTTGATAAATATCGCAAACATCCTCTACTCAATTCAAATGTAAGTACTTTCTCTTGCAGCAAGTATCCGAATATTGTAAGCTATAAGTTGCGATTGTTTATAGACATACTTCAAAAATAATAAAATCATTAGTAAACCGTGTCGCCGTATTTAATGTAGAAAAATCGTAAGAAATTTACGACGTTGCAAACGATTTACGTGTAGAAATTTAATGAGCTGTTGCTACAAATTTTTAATATTTTCCTTTCTTCGGAGACCAATAAGCAGACCAAGGAGCAGGTAAGTAATCTCTACTATATTATTAAAAAAAATGCTTCTTCTAATACTTTCGCAAACGAATCTCTCCCCTGTCCCTCCTGAAGCCTCCTTAATACTCACGTGAGATTTGCAATTTGCATTGTTGCGATAGTCGTATTACCTCAATGTCTTACCTCGTAGCAAGAACTTGGAATCCACGAATGATGCCCTCCATGGAATTTTCCCATCTGTCGTAGAAGCCACTAGCACTGGCTTCCTTCAGGTACACCACCGTTGGGCTCAAACTCCCTGAGTTAACTTGCTGCCACGTCTTTACCAGAAATCTGTTCGTTAAATTGTTAATAAAACTTATATATTATGTTTGATCAACAAATGGACACTCTGTTGCTTTTTTAGATGACGATTTTGTCAGCGACGTTCTTTACAGATTAAATGTGTAGCTGATTCGGTAGTAAATCATTTATTTTTTTTCGAATTCAAATTATGTCTCTGTTGTGATTATCTGCTGATGGTTCAAATTATGTGCGTATTGCACATTTCATTCATTATCACTTGTTCCGTTGAAGGAGAACAAAAAATCGATAGGAAAGTTGTACCTCTAAGAGTTTTCATAATGTTTTAGAAGGTTAGCGAAGTCGGCCAATACGTACTTGACACCATAGCGTGGAAGTCTATAGTTTTTGCCGTTGTCATTATGAGAGAAGTTTCGAACACAGTAGACGGACATCAATATGTCGTGATGTTAAACTAATAAGTACCTAACTGGTAAAGTTAGTGACTTACTAGAGATTATTTGGAGTTTTGTTGAATACATCTTTTAAACCAAGAATGATCGAATCGATCCCCACCTGGCAGTCTGCAGCAGCAGTACTGTGTTTTCGCCCTCATACGTGCAGGCAGCAGTGACCAGTCCATACGTGAGCGGCAAGTTCGACGACATCATATAGCCGTGACCGCCGCACGCCAGCCGGCACCGCTCGACGTGCATAGCGGTGTCAGCCGTGCTCACGGCTTTGAGGCAACACGCAAGCGCGTGAAGCTGAGGAGAAAATAATCTTATGTAAGCAAAAACAATTTCCGAAAATAACATCGTAAGATATTCACTTCAAACCTCACTACTTTTAACTATCTCAATTATTTACTTAATCATTATGAGAAATAGCTAATCAAAACTTTTATTTGCAATGGAATTGCAGTTTAAGCACGTAATAAATGTTTATGTTAGTTTTCTTTGCAGCTGAAAC
>DWNI01000249.1:0-10514 GCA_018250175.1 Alychna victa
CGTACGGATAGAAGATAAACATTGTATGAAAACGTTGTTAAAAGAATAAACTGGTGTAAATTATTTCTAAAATGGCTGAAGACATGCGCGGGTAGTAGTTTATAAAAGTAAGATATAAAAAAAAAATATTTTCATTCTATAATCATTCTGTTCTCAATAACAGTATAAACTAAAAGCAAATGACTCCGCTTGCAGGTCGCATAGTAATACGCTCTGCGCTCGAGACGAAGAAACCCAAACGCAGTTCGTCGGTGAGCTCGCTGTCGTCTGAAGAACTGGATCATCTCAAAATGGTGAAGTCGGAGAAGATGACGTCACCAGACGACGTGGATATGAAGAATGGTGAGTGTGACGTCACTGTATCACTATACTTGTTATTTTGTATGTAAAGTGCTGATAAACGACCAGACGAGTTACCTATCCGTATAACTCGATTACTTAAAGAATGGGATTAGGTCGTCTAAAAGTTTAGATTAATAAGGCATAGACACACATTTAGACTAAGACGATATAATAAATAAATAACGCTATACACTCATAGCCCCACAGTAGTATTGCCTGTGTCGTGTGTGCCAAGGACGACACACCCAGACCGAGAACAGAAGTTAAAACTCAACATTCACATTTCTGCCTCGCTGGGTATCGAACCCAGGACCCTTTGAACGGCAGTCCTCTGCTGCCTAAGTGTCCAAGAAGGTTACGCCCCCAATCCTATTCTTTAAGTAATTGAGTAATAAGTGGTTATCATTCATGGACATCTGTAATAATAAAGGCATCAGTGATGCGTTGCCGGCTGAGAGCCAGCGAGGGAGTCGTGTTACGTTAATATTATTGATGAATTATAACTGTTAGTATTGCTTGTAAACTACGAGGTCTCAGGTACGGATCGGGCAAATATTTATGTGACAAACAAACTACGCTTAAGTTGATTTATATTAAATCAGGGGAAACTAAGATCGAATTTTGCAACCATTTCTAATTGTCAAACTTATTTTTATATTTAAAAATTTATGACACCTCTAAAAGAAGGTACAAAGGGTACAACTTAATGCCTAATGGCATTGTCTACCTCAACCCTGGGTGGATGTGAGAAAAGCTGGAGTAGGTGTAAAAACAATGAAACTTATATAATTTTATAAAATTGAATAGAATACTACAGATAACAACTTATATGGGTATTAATTGATTATGACTTGCTTCGGTGAAAGGAAACGTCCTGAGTGAACCTGCACACCTTTGAGGTACGTATAAACTACTCAAAGGCGTGTCGTCTGCCAATTGGCCAGCGTGGTAGACTATGGACAGTATCTCGTGAGAGGAGACCGAATTTAGCAATGTGGCAGTTTTGGGTTGTAATGTCGAATATATAAGATGAGAGTACAATATAGAGAGAGCTAATATATAGCTGATAATATATATATAATAGAATATAGAGAGCTAATGTGTCTGTATGTTTGTTTGTCTGCAGCGGCGGGGCTGTACGGCGTGCCCAACCCCTACGCGTTCGGCGTGCCCAACCCCTACCACTTCTCGCCGCACCCCGGCTACCCCTTCCCACAAAGTAACTGTATCTATTGCTTATTATTACATTTATTTCTTTCAAATTTACGTTATCTCTTAAAAGAAAGTACAAAGGGCATCAACGTAATGCCTAATGGCATTGTCCACCAGTCTACCCGGGGTGGGTGTGGGCAGGCTGATGTAGGCGGTGGAACAAATAAATCCACAAGGATACATACAAATGCTCTCCTCGTCTTCTATCTGGTATATGGGTAAGAGTTTAACTCGTAAATAGTAGGTTGCAGTTGAAAATATCTGTCTGCACAATTACCGGTAGATAAAATGATCTATCTTTCCGTAATGTCTAGATAAGTGACAACATTAAAGTGTTATTTATACTATACTATCCAGACATTAAGGATAGATGACGTTTTTTATGGATATAGCCAACAAACGAGCAGCCGAGGTACGAGTAGGTAAGTGGTCATCGTCGCCCATGGACGTCCGTAATGCCAAAGGCATCGCTGATGCATTGTCGGCCAGGAACGGAGAAGAAAGAAAGAAAGTATTGGCTCCCAAGCCCGCAGCCGCAACACGAGTCGATTGGTGGCGGACTCAATGGCCGCCTTCTGTCGCCTCTTATGACAGCCTGGTCTGCCGGCGTGGGATTAGTCAGTACTCTATGCCGTCTCAACACAGCGGTTATTGTGATTAAGACGCTAAGGTTAAGATAGCAAGCGGCCGTGTCTCACCGCAGCGAGTGTTGCAGCGTCAATGTACTACCCGGTGCGCGGCGCGTACTACCCGCTGGCCGAGCAGTACCCGCGGCGCGCGCGCGGGCGCGGCCGGGGCCGGGGGCGCGGCGTGCGCGTGCCCTTCTTCGACGGCCCGGACGCCAGCCACAAGTATTACAGGTACCTGTTATTATTCTGTACTTTTAAGAAAAAAAAGAGTACCGAGAATTTTTTTCATCCGGTTTTTTTTTGCTCCTGGCAACCCTAGTACATTGAAATAAGTATACATATTGTGTTGGTTTATATTATAAAGTTAGGGTTGGCTATCGAGACATTAAGTATTACCATAGGAGCGGATGCTGAATGAATAATTAATCGAATGTAAATTGTGTTTGTGTATTTTTGAAACGTATTCTTAACAAAACCGTTTCAGATACTTCAAACGACTGACAGAGACGGAGCAGGACAACCGCTCGCGCTCCCGCTCCCGCTCGCGGGGGCGGTCGTACAGCCGCTCCCGCTCCCGCTCGCGCCGCCGCTCGTACAGCCGCTCCCGCTCGCGCTCGCACCGCCGCAGCCGCAGCCGCAGCCGCAGCCGCAGCCGCAGCCGCCGCTCCCGCAGCCACAGTCGACGCCGCGAGCGGTCCAAACGGCGCTCGAGGTAATGTGTGCTATTACTGGTATATACATATTGCAATCGACAGTCATTTATTAATTTCATTGATATCATTATCATTAATTTCGCTAGAGCGAACTTGTAGTTTGTTTCTAATTTCATTTTATATCTTTAAAATTTTTCTTTTGGGTTGCGCCCCAAAGTGTGCCAACATGACCCTATTACAGTTTTGACAGTTTGTGTAAATGTATTTTAAAATGTGAAAAAGTTAATTTTAACCCATTTACAACTAATTTTCTTCATAACTTTGAATTTTGTGCAAAAACCGTCAGTCACGTGACATTTGACTCGCATTGCAATAAAAAACAAAACCAACTATGAAGCTTGTAAAAGAGGCGAGATAGAGACGCCTAAAGAAATTGACAGAGATGTCTATTCGAATGTGACGTCACATGATGTTCAGTCATGGCCGCCCGCATTTCGGTTCTTGTAATCCACAAATAAAAAAAAAAACAATTAAAATATTTACATTTATTTTTAGAAAATATAACTTGTATATTAGTATTTACCTATATCATATTCATATCAAACATTTCATATTTTATTGTTACAACGGTCAAGTAGTCAATCAATGACGTTAAAATAATTCGATTTCCAGGTCCAATCACAGCCGGACTCGGTCCCGCAGTCGTCGGTCGAAAACACGCTCCAAGTCCAAACTCCGTACACCGAGCCCCAAGGACACCCACACACAGCTCCAGACCGACGCCGACCAACGACGGTCCTGGTCCAAGACTCCTGAAGACAAGAGAGAATGAGCGAACTTTATATTGAGCAATAATTGTCTATGATTTATATCGATTATAAAATTATTTCTAGTTATTAAAAGTTAATTATTTTATTGTTCTGTAGTTTTATTTTGATATTGTGCTAGCTTTTTTTTTAATTTAGACGTTGGGCTGAAGGTATTAATTAAACATTACTCTTATCTTATTAACTTTTATCAATATTCTTAAGCCGCAGTTTTATTCATCTAATCTAAAATAGTACAGATTATATTATATTTTTAAATCTAATTGCGCAGACTCTTACGTCAATATAACAAATTATTTGTTATTTTCTATAACTAGTGAAGTAAGGAAGTATAGTTAAGACTATCCTTACTCTTTAGGTCACTAGATTATCGCCCGCGGCTACTCCCGCATAAAAGTAAAAGTGTAAAAAGTATATGATTCAACGCAAGGAAATCTATTTCATTCAAATCCGTTCAACCGTAGTTGTCTGATTTAGTCACAAACTTATAAACTAGACGTGGTCTACCTGTGTGCCAAGATTCATCTTGTTTAGTACAATGGTTAGCGCGTGAAGGTAACGGACACATCAAACATCTTTTAAACCTTTACATTTACAATATCAGTAGGATTTCAGTATGTTAATAGGGGCCTATGTGTAGATGTATTTAATATGGACTCGGTGCTGGGCACCTTGGGACTTGGAGCTACCACCGAACTGCAGTAGCCTTCCAGTTGCATTACGAAATACAGACAAATTTTGTCAGTTGCATTCATAAACAAATCAATTCTTTATTAGTCTGATAGACAAAAATATATATATAAATTCTAAGTTCGTATTCTTGTATCTTCGCGTACAAATCGTACAATCATCATTAAAATTAAATTTTATCAATTGATTAGACTGATTAAATACTAATCTGACTTGTGAGTTGATAATGGAGCTTCGTAATTATTGATAAAAAACAAATTAGTACAGGCTAATGAGGTCTGTCCCTCGTTAGTGTTTCCCCGATCGTTGAAAATGAAGGCTTTCGCAGTTATCCTCTTGTGTTTCTTCGCCGCCGTTCAGGTAAGGGATACATAGACACAATTCAATGTTCAACGAAAACTAATAAAGACTTTTTTGGTCTGAGCCGAAAACGTACAGAATGGTAGATACAATTTTTTTAAGAAGTAACTCCGATACCTATTAAAATCATTTGTCATCAGAAGGAACTAAACATTATGGTACAAAAAACTCACGTTAAAACAAAGTTAGTAAAATAGTTTTAGTTAGTCAAATGTCCAAGGTCATCATAATTATTTGGGATGTAAGGGACTCCTTTCATCTTCAGTCCGCATCAATTTCCTCGTCATGCACCCCTGAACAGCGAATGACGGCGTGGTTGAACTGTGGTCCAGAGGTGAAAGTAAAGTTAAACTACTGGCCTCGCTTGTATCCTCATAGTAATTAACATGTTTAGCTGGTCAATAGTCCCGCACGGCCTCACCTACGAATCTTTAGCTCGTTTGAGTACGTTTCGTCGCTACTTATCTAAACCAAAATTTTATCCATATCACTGCATATTAATTATAGTTCCAGATTACATCTACCTACATCAATGCTTAATCAATTATTTGTTAGTTTCATATTTCCATGTAAAAATAGAGATTTCTTGTGCGGAATTTATTATTAACATTTATCCCACATTTACTATATGAATAAATACTACCTAGTTTCTCGTGCTCAGTAAAACGCAACAGTAACTCTGCTAGTCCTAAATTAATACGGGTTCTATTTAAATTGGATAGCCTATTCGGATTCCTAAGGGAGACATACGTCTATAACACCCTTTTAGATTAATTGGAAGAAGGGTACCTGAGCCAGCCTCTTTATTATTGTGGCTATAAAGTTGTTCTGTAAAATGAGAGGGGAACGAATGTAACTTCGCCTAAATATTACACGCTTTATTTTAGTTTTTTGCATAATTATTCTACTATCTAATTTAATGTAATTTACTTATAAATTTCACATTTATTAGAAACCTCACCATCATCACTCCATGTTCAGTAAAATGCTAAACTACAAATTTTAACATCACAGATGTCGCTATAAATATGTTTATTTTTTTTATCTAGTTCCCTAATGTTCCACAGATTATTTATGAACAGTTAAGAAAATAAATTCTATGCTTTCGACTCAATCTAATTTACGCGCAATGTGAGACGCGGTAGTAAACCCACATAGACACGAAATACGCAATACCTAGAAGAAAATCAAACTAGTTGTTATTAGCATACGGTGTAAGGATTATAAATTGACATAAATTGGAAGATTACGAGCCGTCCCGAGGTGCGAACGTAAATAGAATGTTGGAAAATCGGATTACTTTACAACGAATAGCGCGTACCGGATTAAACTAGCGTAGTCTAGATTTTCTTTAATAAATGTTTCTAAGTAGGTAATTAAAAATATACGACCGTGCAGAAAAAATATTTGATTAACATTTGTAATTGTGACTACATTTTGCTGAGACTGCAACACAATTATTTGTCAATATTTTTCTCGATGTGCCGTTTTTCCTCTATAATGGAATTTTGCAATATTGTCTTGTTCTATTGAAATTGATAGGTCTAGAGCATACTCCACCACACTGCACCAGTGCGGATTGGTGGAGCATGCTCTAGGCGTCCTCAGTTAGGAGGAGACCCGTGCTCAGTAGTGGGCCATTCATGGGTCGAGGCATTGAAATTGATGACATAGAAGCCTTTGCAATTTGATATTAGGTAATTATAATATACTAAATGAATGATATACTTATTCGTGTATAATTTAATACCTACCTAAGTAGATACATGCTCTAATACCTGAAGGCTCAGCACGTTATCAAATGAATCAGCTTATAACAATCAGTATTAATTACCTTCCGGAGTGTAATTAAGCACAAATGAAATAACATTATCTGTTTGTTAGACGTATGACGTCATAATTAAGGATGTAACCAATTTATTATTTGTAACCGTTTCCTATTTAGGTTCCGTAGCTCATTCCCGATCGGTAATTAATTGGTACTGAATTTATTTGGTTGGTAGACCACACAATGTAAACGTTATGAATTGAGAAAATCAATTAAAGATTTGCTTTTCTAAATTAATGAGTGGCAACCCTTGATGAGCATGATTTAAAATATTTTATTACCTACCTATTAGATTTCTTATTGTTCATAACAATAATAATGTTAATTAATCATGAAACATCAAATTTAAACTTTTCGAATTTCGTTAGAATCATGAAACAGGATAAAAGATTTATTTTAATTTTTAAAGAGTACCTACTTAAGTTTTTTGAATTTCGTTAGACATTAAAACTGAAGTAAAACATATCTAAGTTTCACCTCAATCAGCTGTGGGCGTAGGCTTAAGTGGTTCCTGAATAAAGAATGTTAAAAGTGTGACTTTAATGGAATTCAGCTGAAGCAAAGAAAAAGAAAGTCTATTTGCATAAAGTCCTAAGGACGTCTAGCTTTCTTCCACACTTGTCTATCCGACACTTCGGACCCCATCCACTCGAGTTCATGAGATTTCAACTGATTTTTTTCTTTTTACAGGGCCGCAGCTCCGGCGCGCAAGGTAAGTGCATGTTTTTTTCTTTTTCCCGCCATTTTGTCGAGTTCCCTCCGTCGCGGTTCTGTCAGGGCAGCACAAGCCGAGTGTGCGATATTTTTGGGAACGATCTCACTCTCGTCAGTTGCGATCTGCGTAACATATTTGACAAATCGTTAATATAGATGGAGCCATAAGTACTATAACATAGAGAGAGGTTAAAGTTTCTTTTTATATTTAAGAGTTTAAAATCGAACAGAGAAATAAGTTCTTTAAGATGTAATAGGACATCGAAGTCACCTGCTATGTTTGTACAACAATGTTAACAAACGATATAGTCTTTTAAAATAATCACGCGTCTTAGGCAGGTTTCATACATATAATTTAAGTGCTATGTTCCGATTTTATTGAAATAAAAAATATGATGATTGGGTAATTCCAAACCACAAGAGTAGATCATTAGGCAAACTTGGACAGAGTCGATCTTGAGCTAAGACCCCGTTCTTACTTGTCCAGTCAAAATGTGGGGTGCCCTAGTGTGTAAAAATTTTTGAAGCTCTTAACAATATTCCGACACCGTTTTGTGCCGACTGTCGGCTCCGATAGGCGCGGAAAGAAATAAGAACGCCCGAGATTCTTACGGGCCAGTCACCCGCCAAGTGAGAACTCTCTCCTAGGGTCTCAGTGTTTGCCGTGGTGATTCCAGTGTCAACAGCTGCAGCTCTCGGTGAAAACCCCTGGGTGGTCCACGCCCGCGTGGCAGTCGCCACCAGCGGGCTGTTGAACTCCTGCGTCGGTTCTCTCATCAGCGAACGCTGGGTGCTGACCTCTGCCAACTGCATTAGGAAGTAAGTCCACTGGATTGGCATTAGCCAATTTGTTCGTTTAG
Source organism: Alychna victa (assembly GCA_018250175.1). Classification (NCBI taxonomy): domain Eukaryota; kingdom Metazoa; phylum Arthropoda; class Insecta; order Lepidoptera; family Hesperiidae; genus Alychna; species Alychna victa. The sequence goes on from DWNI01000249.1 coordinate 8,116, forward strand.
TGTCAATAACCAACGTAGGTACTACGACCAAACAGGCTTAGGCGTCTTAGAAAGAGGTACTTATCATTATGTCTCTGGGAAAGTTATCACCACAGAAGTAACTTTTTGTATCTTAATGCCTTATGGCTACTTAAGCTCCGCCCGTGAAATAATGTTTCTAAAAAATGTGTTGGATTTATCCCAAGAGAGCCTACTTTTATGATGATATTATAATCCAGGACATGGTCTGGCTAAGTGCCAAGTTTAATTAAAATCCGTTCAACCGTTAATGTCTGATTTGAGACACATAACATAAACGTCTAAATCATCTTATAGGTGATAAGTCTAGGTACCTACTGGGATTGCGATACAAAGCAGTCTCATCTTGTCTCACTCTAAGTGCAATCATCAAGAACGAGATTAAGAAGTGATCATGATAAACATGAAAATAAGACGCTTGCTAAAAATCAGGTACAAAAAATCGTTACGTTTACAATACTAAGGCACATTACCATGTGTTACGTTATGACGCAGCGTCCGCTTCATCTGGCTGCGGTACGGCGCCGTGGACGTGGTGCGGCCGGAGCTGGTGACGGAGACCAGCACCGTGCGCGTGCACCCTGGCTTCAACGCCGCCACCGGCGAGAACGACGTCGCGCTCGTCAGCATCAACAGAGTTGTTCAGTCGTCAGGTAAGATGGGGTACGGTACAGGTATTACGTACGCACGCACGCAAGCACGCACGTACGCACGCATGCGCGCACATACGCACACACATAAATTTAGCAATAAAATGTATCTCGCTCTTGTTGTTTTATGAGATAACTTTTTAATTCTGAACTAGCGGATCATATTGCTTGTTTTACTTTATGTTTCCAATTAAATTATTATGTTGAACGTACCGATAGAACAGGTATTAACGCTTGTATTTCAAATTTGAATTACAATATTCACATTAGTACTAGGTAGTAATTTAGTAACCGATCGATTACATCATTTACAATTTACAAATTGGATGCTTTGTCATGGTTTAACAGTCATTTGTATTTGTCTTTGTACTATATCCAAAGAGATTTCATTGTTTGCATAGCCAGCAGCCGGCCAGCAACAAGACTGCGAGCTCATATTATTGGACCGGGTTTCAGTGTACTTAACAAAAGCTACATTTAGGTAAATACGTAATAGGTATGTACGACGTCAAAACAAACAAAAGCACTTCAGCAGTGTTGTATTCGTAGCGGGAATAAAATATGACGCCGTCGAGAGCAATTTCCAACAGGTGGGAACGGGAGCCGATGAAACAGAACGGGTGATAAATAAACTTTTAACATTTCGGTGTAATTACATTTTTTATCCCCTCGTGAACACTATCTCATAATTGACTGTTCTTTTTAGAAATCAAACCCGGGATTGATCGGCAGTAAGCCAGATAGAGCTATAGGGCTCTTTTCATATAATTATTACGTATTTCTGTAATATTCTGCGCAATTTGAATACAGGATATGAAGACGAGAGTTTTGAAGTCTCAAGAGACAGCGTGGAGTCTGCACTATAAGCGAGCTCCCACGATAGCTTACGTCTCGCGTCCGGACTACCGACGACCCTGACACGACTACGTGACGACGTCGACATTCAATGCAAATGCACGTTATACGATCAGCTGGATAACTCTGTTACCAAACACATATCCGTATTTCACACTTATGCTTGCCTACCAACATGGGGTTCCAGGTTCGACTACCGATTCATTTGTGACGTACTCGTATGTTTGTTTAGGTCATGAAAATTTGGGATGGTATTATTTTCAGGTCGTGGGTTCCATGGACGATACACACCCGGACCGATAACAGAAATCAGAAGTCAACAATAAAATTTTTACCTCGCCGGGAACCGAACCCAGGATCCTATGAACGGCAGGCCGGAATGGTAACCGTTGCCAGACGGGTCGTTATAAAAGCGTCGTTCCAAATATAAAATGTCACCAAGTCATCCGTACAAAGATGAAGATTTCATTTCGTACGTCCGTCCGTCAGTAATTAAACACAAACGTTTAGAGCTAATTCCTGTAAACGGTGGTGTGTCGCTATGGCGGCCGCCAAAGGGAAGTCCTAATTAAATACTCGTACATCACCGTCGGCCGGGATTCGAACCCGCTACTTCTGTTACTGGATACGTTACTAACGATTCTCGATGTTAAGTCACACCAATTGCTTTGACAGTGGTTGTTAACATTTAAATTGTTTATTGACCTATTGGCCTATTAGTTCTATTTATATTATAACTAGATGACCTTGCAGACGTTGTTTTGAAATATATTTTATCACATCAGGTTCTCCAGAGCTTCAATGTATTTATATATTTGGTAAATGCTAATCACACTTAACAAATTTAACTAGGTAGGAAGATAATAAAATATTATC
>DWNI01000250.1:0-10513 GCA_018250175.1 Alychna victa
GCTAACGTGACCAAACATTTTTAACATCAACATCATTGACCTACCCTTATACGACATGTAATGAATTTACCACGGGTCTCATATGGTATTGTTACGCCAATGACACCATCCATACTTAGGTATAACAAACGGTCAGGAGCTTTCCCGTTGTCCAATCTATTTGTAAAGTTACAGATTCAGTCCAGTGAACTGGTCCAATTCCCAAATATGTCAGTTTTTCCTCCATTGACTTCTTTATTTGTAATGAAATTGAAATCCAATTACCGCCGAGTCGCGGCTCCCTGGGCCGGTGGTGAGTCAGCTCGCTGCAACAGTTCTACCACTCGATGAAACTAATCAAAAGTTTGACAACGAGCTCGGGGTAAAGCGGCGCGAATTAGAGACAACAGCGGATATGATTTTTTATGGAAATTGCTGATAAACGAGCAGACGAGGCACAGGTGGTATGTGGTCAGCGAGTCTTCAAAGTGGTTTGCGTTGTCTTCAAAGAATAGAAAGAAGATACAAAGATATATACAAATAAATAAAATTTAAGTGTCTGTTTGTTATATTAAAATAACCGCTTTTACCTAAATGTATAATAATATGTATAATAATGTGTACACGGTACATATACAAAAATATATATTTTTTTATTTTCGTGTCTGTCTGTCTGTTCCGGTTAATCTCTGAAACGGCTAGACCGATTTTGACGGGACTTTGACTGGTTGATAGCTGATGTAAAGAGGAGTAACTTAGGCTACTTTTATTTTACAATTATAAAATTATATAGCAAAACAACCTTTGCAAGGTCAGCTAGTAACTAATAAAATTACAGCCTCTTAAGCCCAGCCGGAACACGACGAGTCGTTTGGCGGCTGAGTCGAGCCAAAGGGTGGTCGCTAGGTGCGCATCACGGAACGACAATCTGTAAAATAATTTCCTCGATTTGCACTACAACTCCTTTGCGGTAGCTAACCAAACTAGCTCAGGAAGTCTATAAAACCTTGCGTACAAACCACTGCAGCAATTACATTGGTTTATAGAACGATGTCAAAAGAAAAGCCGATACCGGCGATGATAAAGCCGCAGCGGTAAGCTTCACATGCAAGCTAATTCCACTCCAGCACCGCCTAGGCGTCTCCGCGAGTCATCGTTTAGCCCGAGGCCTTACATCCAAATTAGCTATCAGCCGGTTGTCAGTCGCACAACATCCGCGCAACATCCACTTGTTTGATGATATTCAGCTCTCTCACGTCGTGTACTACGAAGAGCCAAGGGTTGACAGCTACACCTTTATAACTTTAAGACAAGAGTGAATAGGCTTCTAAGTTAGTGCGCTTTACCATCCATGTCTTCATCTCCACTTACCATCAGGTGGAATTGTAGTCTAGCATTAACTTACCGTTAATAAAAAAAAATCAACTTATAATTTCAACGTTTTTTCAATAGAACTTAGCAATATCCGCTTCAAAGGTATGACGACCCGTATTGATTACACGCCGGACTGCCGTACAAAGGGTCCTGGGTTCGATTCCCAGCTAGGCAGAAATTTAAATGATGAGTTATAATTTCTGTTCTCGGTCTAGGTGTGTTGTCTTTGTATGTTGTCCATGGCAGCCACGACACAGGGGATCCTACTGTGGGGCTATGAGTGTGTTTTTCTTTTTGTTTTGGGCTATTTGGACAAGTACAGAAATCTTTAAGAGGCTGATTCACCGCCAATCGGCCAAGTTACGAGAATTGCTTGTTTGAACAAGTTTTTCTTTTGTTGTGCAGCAAAAGTGTTTTGAGGTAATTTGTTTTTACGCTGAATAATAAAATCCACATCCATACTTCAGTTATAAATGCCAAAGTAACTGTCTGTCTGTTACGCTTTCACAGCGAAACCGCTGAGCCGATTGTGATGAAATTTGGTCTGGAGAACGTCTAAGGAAGAACATAGATTAACTTTTTTTTCTAAAAGTGCAAGTCCACCTCAGGCTAGACGGGTTTCTTGATACTAGCTTTCTTCCTATAAAATTAACAATATTTTTATGATTAACGATATGAATAGTGAACTCTAATTCCACGCGGACGATGTCGCGGGTAAAAGTTACCAATAATATAATAGTATATCTAAATGTTTTATTTATTTTTTGTTTCAGTAAATATATCATTATTTACTAGACAGATATCTGTTAAATAGTGTTTGTAAAGTGTCCGTTAAGTGATCTGTTAGTTCCTAAAACGAAATAAATAATTAGACATTTTTTTGCCATAATGTTAGTACAATCAACGTGCATTTATGTAAAAACGCTCAGACATACTTATGTTATGTAGAAATGACTTGTAAAGTATAGCAGTGCGTGTTTCATGCCCTTGATGCCGCCGACATCTATGGACGAGGATGGCATTATAATTGTCTCGCCGTTAAAGTTGCTCTTAGCTTGTTGGGGTTGGTTTTATAGAAAAACGTGTTGACCGAATTATTGTTTATTTTCAACTGTTCTTTGCAATTCGTATGAATGTGGACTGTATAGATAAATGTACAATAAGGTAGGCGGTCATAGAGTTACTCAACTAGCGTACCGATAAACATAATTTTGTACTACAGAAAAAAATACATTTTACAATCTAATATCCCGAAAGCTTTATGAGTTATTTTTTTTAATAAAAAAAAAATAAAAATATCTCAAACCTAAAAAAAATTGTAAAATTAAAGTAAAGTTTAGAACTGGTTAGTCAAATTATTTCCATCATAGCCAGTTGCAATGCGAAGTGCGGTAGTGTCGTAAATGTTTATTATTCTTGTTTGCGCAACTAATATTTATACATTAAAAGTTGCCCCGAGTGCAGTTAGTCTATAGATGGCAGGCCAGTCCATAGTCGGCGGTTGGACGATTATTCAGTTCGAGCTACTGGTCTGAGCGAACGCTATAAGCTAGAGGATGACCCGACAAGAATATTTCTTCCTAAACACGGTCTACAGTTAGTTGTCATGTACTTGATAGTTGAAATATCTTTTGCTCGTTACGTAAAAATATTTATGTTTACTTGATCGTGTCACGTAATGTACAAATGATTTAAGTTACACTTGTGACAATAAGTCCATTTTCATTTGAATTATTTGCTACGAGAATAATCGAGACAAATGTTCATACATAAACTAATAGACATAATGTTTTGTAAAAGAAAAAATATAAAAAAGAAGTAATAGAAAAATGTTATACCCTGTTTGAAATTTTGTCAGTAAAGCGAACTTAATTTACAAAATTTTGATCATTAAAAAAAGATCAAATTTTTAATTTATCGAATTAGCACAAGCCTGAAAATGTGTGACAAATCGGTTATAGTAAACGATGAAGCAATAACCTTATAAAGCTCGGCTAAATGAAACTTTGCGAAGTTAAATGGATCTTCGCAATGAATTCGCGCTTCGCAATATTGTGCACTGGCGCTAAGTTGACTTCGTCTTCATTTGCACTCGGCTTGTTTGATTAGTGACGGCGGTAGTGTGGTGGGGTCACGATCTTTGAGTTCTTCTTTAAATATAATTATTCTAATAAATATATTGTGTAAGTAACTATAATTACATTTTCTCTTCTATAATATCTGTCTCTACTATAATTATTATTAGCGGTCTCTTCACACGATGCTCATAGAGTCTCTCTCAGGTTTTAGATGTTCATCTCTTTAATCAATTACTTTATTCTTTAACAACTAAACATTAAATTTACAATTGAAAAAAACTCATCGCATTTGGTGGGTTTACGTTCCAAACAATCAAAATAACAAACATAATATGCATTTTAGCTTCTTGCTCATAGTTTGTAACTGAAAACGTTAAAATATATAACAGTGTATCAAAATATATTACAGTGTATCAAAATATATTACATTGTATTAAAATATATTACAGTGTATTAAAATATATTACAGTGTATTAAAATATATTACAGTGTATTAAAAAGCCCGTACATCATTTCCTTCTTCATCAGCAAAGGACATATTGGTAGGTTGACTTCAGCTGCTACTAAAGTTCTATAACAAATATCGTTGACCTTTTAAAATAAGGGTAAGAATTTTAAACGGAATGTGTCCGTTACCAAAAAATACCAAAACCCGTATTCCGTTTCCGCTCAGCTCCCCCCCGTAAACAAGGAATCCGCAATATGACCGTTATTCGGCATAATAGCGGCATAAATTGCCGGCTAATATAGCCTGCTGCGTATAGCCAATCACGTACGGCCAACAAAACACGCCTATCTAATATGCATGTTATTGTCGGTACCGTTGGCAGAAACACCCGCGATGACAACTTGTACCGACCGCAAATTTCTTCGTTCACTTAACCTTTTTGTTTTGTTTTCAGTATAGGAATAGTAAGTTGCGTTTCTATTTTGTAGGGTAGACTACACTATATATTTCCGTGTATTTTGTTAACAATACAAAAATAGTACAATACAAAATAATACGAATATGAATTTAATACATAACGTGCACACTCATAACCTTTTATTACTATTCTATTTGTAGTGGGTACCATGCACAACACGCAAACACAAGAACACAAACGCTAAGATAGATAACAGAAAGCTAAAGCTAAGAATCGAACATAGGACCCTTTGATGTTCATGGGCGGCGCGGATCAATAGCTATTAGTTGGGTTGTCTGATCGTATGTCGGCTTTTTGTAAAAAAATCTAGTAAACATTTGTTAATAAGTATATTTTTTCCAAAACCAAACAAGATGTTATTGGTATTTAGATTAACACATTATGCCTTGAAACACATGCTGACGTTCCCGAAACGCCCCGCGTATCTCGTAGCAGTTCGTAGCGGCCTACGAGCGTACAAGTTTGATGAGAGTCGTAGCAGGCACATGCCGCCGTATTTGTTCTTCCAACTCCTTTAATAGTCGCCCCCAAACTAAGTTAAGACGTTCGTAGACAATTGCTACGGGCTTAACGTATTCTATAGAAATTATTGCGAAGGGAAATTGTAAATGTTTTATAGGTATGTAGTTAACTGTTGTACTTTGTAGTAACGTTTTAATATTTAAAAGAGTTTATGTTATATGAAATGTTATTAATTGAAATTGAAATTCAAAATCATTTATTTTTTTAACTACCGCCATTTCGCAAAGGTGATTTGAACTGAAGGACAAGATATGGCCAAAGAACACGTGATACTGAATCAATTTCAATGCGGTTCACCGAGCTATCTATAGATAAAACATAAGGAATTCTATAATACTCGTATATCATCTAATTTGATGGGATGGAATCGTAGTTACTATACGACAATATTTTAAATGGACTTTCGAGTACATAAAAACGTACCGAGAGTGAGAGGGACAGAGAATGAGAAAAGGATATTAAGGGAGTGAATAGTAAAGGCATAAGCGCGGCGAAGTACGAAAGGCACTTTGATTCCATTTTCTCAGAAGCTTTTTGTGTCTCATGTCTAAATATTACCTTAAAGGCTAAATACATTGAATAAAGTTGGTGTAAAGCAACAGGTGGAGTCGAAGGCATATTATTGTCGCTCATTTCTTATTTTGTTCGTAATATAACCTTGATTAGGTTATATTTATTAATGGTTTCGAGAAATATCTAAAGAAAGAAAGGTTATAGCGTCGTATTTATAGAAGAAAATCAGTTTAAAGTAATTGTATATTCAATGTACGTTCAAGATTATTCAGGTTATTGATGACCTGTTCGGCACAGAGGTTACCTTGTCGGACTTTTGTTCAAAGGGTCTCGATTCCCAGTGAGGCAGAAATTTGAAGATGAGTTTTAATTTCTGTTCTCGGTCCGGGTGTGTGTCTTTGTCCTTGTGTGTTGTCCACGATTCCCACGAATCCTAGTGTGAGGCTATGAGAATGTAGCGTGAAAAAAAAAAAAAAAGATTTTTATCGATTTAAAAGTCAGAAGGATGTCCATCAATGGCCGCCTTTTGTATTGCATTGTAAACTTTACATTGATTTGTTCTTTTTAGTAATTAATTTTAAAATCACATAGCGACACAGGTCAGATGGTAGCAACCCTATTTGAAGAGCAAGTATCTGGCGTTATTTAAACGCCAATGTTCTCCGTAATTATGTGTAGGAAAATATTTGTATGTCCTTGTTTCTCCTTTCGTGACGTTATTTACTCGGTAGGTACTTCAAGTTTAAAGCAGTTGTACTGTAAGATCGCGTAACTTGATATTTGGTATATAGAAACGTCAAAAACGATTACTCTCTCATAACCTTCATTTAATTATTACACCACACAATGTCAGGTGTGTAGCTCGTGAATTGAATCAAGAAAATTGGCATCCAAATCGGTTGAACGAAAACGCGAAGTTCCTTGGCAGATACAGAGGGAGCAATGTAAAGCCGAGTTATTTCACGCCCCTAAATAATTCGTTAGAAACGCGCACATGAACGGAGATGGCAGCAACAGGTGAAGCAGACAGGATCGTTCACCGTTCAACTTTTAATTCTCTTTGGGATTTTATTTGGCAGTAAAATTTTCACTTAGCCCCCGGAGCTTTTGGCTTAGTTTCAGTTTTTTGTTTGTTTGCACCTGATCGGACAGCCGAGTTTAGAACATCCTTCGACTTGCCTGCGCCGAAATAAAACTTTCCCAAGTTTTCGTGTAACACTTCGTCTATCGTTTCTCCTCCGGATACCACATTTTAGTCTACTCCCTTCTCTATCTGCTTCTCAGTATTATGAAGACCACTTTGATGTAGGCTTCCCTTAATTGGCACCATTCCGACCGGTCCTGAGCTTTCTGAATCCATCAGTTTCCGCTGTCTTCTTCAGGTCATCAGTCCACCTGGTTTCGTGGCGCCTTTTGCTCCATTTACCGAGACGTGGCAGCCACTCGAGGACTTTTCGAACCTACCGGTTGCCTGTCCTCCGCATGATGTAACCGTCTCCATACTTGTATATTTAGCACCAGCTGTGCCCGCGACTTCCTTCGCGTGCAATTTATGATTTTTTTTTTGTATGAAACCCTAAAACATTTTCTAAAATAACGAGAGCCTACGTTACTCCTTACAACATCACCTGCCAGTGAAAGTTCCGTCGATATCGGTTAAGCCGTTTCAGATACTTTTCCAAACAAACAGACAAAAATAATAAATAATGCCTTTCTGTTATTGCTTGTTTGTTTGTTTGTTGTTTCGACACTTTAATTTTATTTATTAATATACAACAGATGACTGATGTCTAAAACAAATTCTGTCCAACAAGTTTGTATTATCTCATCCCAATCTTCAAATCTGACTAAAGGCGTTTTAAAAAGAAACCGAAACAGATATGTATTTAAATAACAGATATTGAACAGACAGAGAACCAGCAGAAAAGTAGACGACCCATAAAAATATTTGATGTTTGAACTGAGTACGCATCTGTTTATTTTTTATTAGCTTTTATCCGCAGCTTTGTTCCCGTTCAGCTTTGGTATCCAACCACGCACTCTACGTCCTATTAAGTACTCTTGACGATATATATGCAAAAATTTAGAACGATCGGGTTAGTACTTAAGCCATGAAGACGTAACAAGCACACAAAACTTTCGCATTTACGAGTATAATAACTTGGCATTACTGGTAGTGACCCTACGTATCCTGGCATATTTTGTTCACTAAAACTACTTAACTAGTTGCTGTTACTAAAAATACGACAAAATATGCACATAAATTTAAAGATTTACACAGTCTAGTATCGATCTTGACGGAATGTTTGGCTGACGTCAATGGATAACAGAGTCAACGTTTGCCGATGTTTTGTTTGTTATCACTATAGTATTTGAAGATTCGATGGCTACACAATGATGTGGTAGGAACGAGCTGGTTTGATGATGTAGCTCGAACGTGGGATGGAGAACCTTGGAATGCCTACTAGAAAACCCATTGAGTTTGGGCTCATTAGATTTCTCCTGACCAGCTCTGTTCATTTAACTGGATAAAAGCGTGTTTTTATTTTTTTAAACGGAGTATTTAAAACACTTTGCACATACCCTTTTACTCTTAGTGTCTATTCACCTGTGCAACAGCGAAACGACAAAAAGTCGCACGACGAATTTGTCGGTCGTAGTAATTAAAATATAGCCTTATACACGTGCGTCAAAAAGTCGCAGCGACCTGTAACACTTATCGTCGTTATTACACGTTTGGAAAAATGCTTATATGTTTCTCAAACTTTACTAATGTTAACTGTTGTTTCAGGATAAAGATCCGCGGTGGCGCTGAAAGTGAAGTCCAAGTGCGATGCGCTGGGGGTAGGGCGCGAGCGCGGCGCCCTGGCGGGCTACAGGCACACGGCGTACGCGGGCGCGGCGTACCACGCGCGCGCGCCCGCCGTACCGCTCAACGCTAGTGAGTACCCTTTATATTCTATCATAAATTAAAAAGAAATACAATTTACAGGTAACTAAAAGGTACGTAACGTATTTTATTTAAAACGTGCAAGATTAAAAAGTCAAAAATAATGGATAAAACTTTTTATTGCGCGTTATTTTTGTGTGAACCGATCAATTTAGTTGTTGAAATAATTTGTTGAGTAATGCCTCGATTTGGAGTGTTGTTATATCAAAGGGTAGGAATAATATAAAATAAGGGTATATATTTAGCATATTTGGCGTTTATTGTTGTACCCTAGATCACAGTAGCTCTGCGGGATTCTGAGCAAACTCACTGTTTTAGGATAAATATTTTTTTAAGCCGCCAGTTTTTGTCCGAAAAATCGGGTCGGCGTATTCCTAAAGTACTATTCTAATTCTAGCAACCCGCTCTCGCTCCAATTCCGTTAACCTAGGCCAAAGTAAACACACTGCCACTTATTTATTTCAGGCATTCTATACATTTTAAAGATATTATTTTTTGCAATAGTTACACATTCTGTAAAAACATTTATTAACAACCTTGAAACAATAACTCCATACGCAACTTTTACCGAGAACAAATCCGTTTCCTCCAAGATACAAGCTATCCTAGGGCCTGCCCCATCATGTAAGGTACAAACATGACAAGTTTAATTTAAATCGGTCCAGTGGTTTCCGCGTCTGCATAATAATTTAATAAATAATATTTATTATTGTCTATTCGACTGTACGAAGTTTATTTCAAAACTAGCTGACCCGGCAAACGTTTTGCTATATAAATTATAATTTTATAATAGTAAAATACAAGTAGCGTAAGTTACTTCTTATTACATCAGCTATCTGCCAGTGAAAGTCCCGTCAAAATCGGCCCAGCTGTTCCAGAGATTAGTCGGAACAAACAGACAGACACACAGAAAAAAATAAAAAAAAATGTTTTGGTATATGTACCGTGTATACATACATACATATGCATTTAGTAAAAGCGGTTATTTTAATATTACAAACAGACACTCCAGTTTTATTTATTTATTTAGCTAAAATGCCGTCCCCATGCTAGCGCACAGGTCAAACTAATGAACAGTGGTGGATAAGGACGCAGCGAACCACAGATAACTCTGATCAGACTTGTTACAAAAACAAAAAAAATAAAAAAGTGCTACAATCAATGGGCCAGCCCTCCAGCCGGCGCGATGATGTATCATTTGTGTTTTTTACAGCCGAACTAGGTCACACTCGCTAGGGCTGTCTCTTGAACACGTCGCTGTTTGATGGTAGTGGCAAGATGGTTGTAATATGATTGGTTGCGCTTTATTAGTGCCAATACGAGTACGTGGTTATTGCAGGTTTATACAAATTAAATTAAATTTAAATATAATTTTAGTTGTTAACTTTTGACTTTCGTTGGTGAGTTGTTAGTTTCTGAGACGAAATTAATTATTTGACTTTATTTATTTGTCTATTTTTTGAGTCCAAAAAAAAATGTTTCGTTATTTTTTATGTCAAAAACCCCTCGTACTATGAGAGGAAACCGGAGCCCAGCAGTAGGACAGTTATGGGTTGTTATGATGATGATGATGAACAGCCAAAAGAGTAGCAGATTACTTCATGATCTACTAACTCTTGACATTTATGACACCAAGAATCTTGGTGGTAGGGTATTCTATAGCGACCAAATTCCTTCTAAAATTGACCGCAGACGTCGCAATATCTGTAGGTCAGTGTGTTCCCCGCTAAATTTTCGGTCTGCTCTGCTCGTTTTCCGTGTAAAATATAAAGTATTAAACGTGCTGCAATTACCGTTACCGAAAAGATATCAGCTGTATTATAAAAACGGCTGATACCAGAAATATTACTCCTACTACTCCTATACTCCTACCTATACCCTTGGAAGAAAATATCTCTCGTATTTCGTGAGGAGACTCAAGTCCAGCAGCGGGTGTGTAATGGGATGCGATAATGATTCTGATCATAGACTTAATAAGTAAAAAAGGATAAGATCAACATTATAACATGGTTCAAACTAACAGAATACCAAACTAAATAATACTGTGCACGGACCCTTAACGCTCTTTCCCGAACGTTAAAGATCCAGGAATGCGTGTCAGCCCTGCGGGGTGCGGGGTGCGGGGTGCAGGACGCGGGGAGAGAGCTACGCACGATGCATATGTCTAGACG
>DWNI01000251.1:0-10508 GCA_018250175.1 Alychna victa
GTTCCGGTTCATTACGAGTTAAGTTGTTAGCATGATATCAGCCCGTAGGGCGACGTCAGAGCAATCTAATTTGGTTCTATTGACACTTCACACAATTGAGGTCTATTGTTGTTGCAGTTACATCATCACCGGCCTTGACAGTTTTCATTTATCAAATATTTCACCGCGATTACTCCCTAATACTGTCTTATCATTCAGGCGTTGAGATAAAATTCTCAGCATTATTAACGTCCGTATCACTTTGTCTTTCAAGTTTTTAGTTGTCGCAACGTACTAAAATATTGAGTATCAGCCTACGTGTCGTGGATATCGACTAAATGTTAATATACGTTGTGGTAAGGACTATGGTGGTCGGTATGGAGCAAGCGAGGAACAGAGGGAGATCGTTCTTTACGTTGTTTAATTGTTTCCAAGTGACACTTGTATAATGTACCTCGTTGCAGTACATTTACTATTCTGTTGCCATAGCCATTCATTTGAACCCATGTATTATGGCAATGACTCCGGTCAACCCCGATTACTATTTATCTCGGATTATTTTATTTTTGAAATAAAGCAGCTCTATCGTTCTAATCGTTTTCCGATATGAAATAGTCGTAGTCGTCGGTAGTCGTAATTAGCAATTTAGAAAGTTTTTCCCATAACTTGAGTAATGTAATATCGAAATGTAAATAATGTAATATTTTGTATTCCCATGAACTTGTCTGTGTTAGCATTTTAATTTCTCTGGTAATTCTACTTATAACGTATAAGCGTATGTTATTATTGATTTTTAAAATGTGCTCAGGAGTTTCTTTTTCCATATCTTCTCTTCTATGTTAAAGTACCTTTACGATTTGGAGGTAGCTTCGAAAAAATCATTTTGTTAATAAAATATGTTGAATTAGAATTTAAAAGCTCACAGAACAGACCAAGTTGGGTAAGCCAGCTAGCGAGCGCTTGTGCAGCGTGCACATTTTAGTTTCGTGCACTCGTCTACGCACCATGTTACTGAAATACAAGGTTTCTCTTTCAATCAGTATATTTACGACTGTTTATGTATTCGCCCAGTGCACGGCAGTCGGCAGCGAGCGTGACCGCGCAGCGTTGCACTCTCGTTAAACACCCGCCTGTAGAGATTTATGCTCTACTTTACATACTAAAGTCCGCAAATCTTGTCACAACTCGACTTGCACTCAAATTGCTCCAGAAATTTTCATCTGCGCCAGAAACTGATTTACTACGCCATCCACAATGTGAAATGTCAGAGGTTGCAAATTAAATCACGGTCTTCTCTGTATATTGGGGACCGACTTGCTTCTTGTAACTTACTTATTTCCCTTTCTCTTCCCTTTTTCTTATGCCACGTTTCATTCAAACGCTTCAGCTGTGTCAACGATGTCATTGTTCCCGCCGTGTTCTTTCTCAATTAGCGCACCCATTGTATTAGTTTCTGGGTCATCTGGTCTATGTGTCAGTTATGTTGTTAGATGTTTTGATTTTTTGTTATCAGCGTCTATACGTTACGTATTTTATTATAACGTTGCCTAAACCACGTCTTGATAGTATTCGGAAGTGTTTATAGGTTTACGCATTATTTTGTTATCTATAGGAGTCCTTAGTTTGTTTGCGTTGTTTTAATCGAGTGCAATTGTATTCGAAGCTGTACAATTGCCGCATTGCTTATTCACCCTCAGTGGTCTAGCGTTATTACAGATAGTTGTGCGATTGAATGATTGCGCTCGCTCGCTAACTGTAGTTCGTTTGTTTATGTCTATTCGATTAAGTTTTCATTGGACTAATTCAAGCTCGGAAGCGAATATTATAACGACAATAGACATTAGCTTGACCTGCGTTATTAATTCAACTCGTCTTATTAAAAAAAAAATTATCTTCTTTGCAATATCAGTTGTTACATGATATTGTTCGTTTTAATACAGTCAAAATAGAATTTATTCAACTGTGACTTGTGGCCTAAAAGGAGCATAATCTATTCAATAAATGAAGTAAAAAAATATATCTTACGTAATAAATTAACTAGGAACTTATCAAACGAAACAAAAAGAATAACGCTCATGATGTAATGGTTCGTTTTTATCGCCATCATTATCTAATTTATTTTACGTAAAGTACGTATTATAAATTTTATTCGGTTTACACGTTGCGACTTGCGACTCCTCTGTTATACTTTCACTTTTTCATGCGATTTGAAATATTGATTTAGATACACGGTCATTTGTATATTTTTATTAAAAGCTTTGCTCTAATTATAAATTTGACCAACAGAAGAGTAATGTCTGAGAGTTGCACCTTTGTGGAAATAGCGTCTCTTAATGTTATTATACATACTTGTACTTTGGTATCTGCAACGTATTGAATTGTCTCATTATCTTGATCACATCCCATGTCGTTATTATTTTTTTTCTTGATTGTAAGTCGGTCTCAAAATGTAATTAACAGTTATGTAGACGAACAACAGATAACAATTAATGTCTGGGACATTAACGAGATCGCGATAACGCGTCTAACTGGCTTTTGTTTTACTGGATTACAGATAGTGTTCTGTGCTGGAGCTAGACGAGATTTAGGATCGATATAACGCAATAACATTGCTGTCGTCCACTCCGTGTCTCGTGCTCGTCTCACGATTGTCTCAACTGTCTCGTCATCTCATGTATGAGCTTATTTTGTTAAATGACTTTTATATCGCTGTATTGATGAAACACTTACATATTATTTACTCTGCTTGGGGAATTTTCGTGATAATTGACCCAAAAGATCCACTTCTTTCGTCACCGTCTTTAGTTTTATCGAGTGTAGTTCCTGTTGAGCCTTGTTATAACGGCGGAGCAGCTGGGTTGTAATGAACATTCGACGTTCCAGACAGGCTTGAAACTTATTTGCTAGTTTTAGACGTATCGAGTGTTCCCTCACCGCTCTCGTTTTTATTGTCGTGTTACACGGATATTAATAACAAGTATTGCAAAATGCAGTTGTTAGTGTAACAGAATGTAATTACCGACACGACAGGTTTTTGTACGGGGATGTTATTCGTTCATAGTTTTTTAGTAGGTGGTATTAATGCAAGTATGCTTTAATGTGCCAATAAACTAGTGAGACTGATATTCCGACAGAAACGTATTTTTTTATCTTTTATACTTTTAGCTTCCGGAGAACTGAAACGGAATCTATACTTATGTAAAGGTTTACGAAACGATAAAATATACAGTTCCAAACTGAACCCAACCGAGTCTTAACCGAGAGTTAAAGAAGTTTGATGACAAATCAATACCAGCCGGTAGTTCACACGTTACAATAACGACTCATCACGTTGGCTACAAATACTTTCAAATCCTGACTTATCCAAGTTTCATGTAACTTAACAAACCACATGGCTACTACTCTAGCTAGAATATTGCCATCTCAGGTAGCAGCAATGATCTACCGTTATCGCGATCACCATCGAGTCCACCGGCAGCAGTCAATCTAACATTAACCTACTGCCGTCGAACACCGTCCATCACACATCAGTCAGCCGGTGACGACCGGTCTGATGAGTGAAATGACGAATGCTCGTGAAAAACACCTGCGGTACAGCCACTGTGAGCGGACCGGGGGCCATAGATGTCGTCTCTGTCAGACAAACATTAAGCATTTCATAGAATGATAGGTTCCGTGATTGACAACGCGACACATCGGTTTCAATTACACTACCACAGGGGACAGGAGGTGTAACTGGTGTGAGGGTTAGTAACTAGTATAGTTGAAGAGTTAGGACTCAAGTCGTTGAATGGTAACCCAACAAATGTCCTACATTCCGAACATGTCGTTCTCGTGTCTATTGTCTCATAGTACTCTATGGGTGGAGTTTCCTCATGACGCGGCTCTTATAAAGAGCTCCTTCGATCACTTTCAGCGGTTTCCACCGCACGCAGCCTTCCGGCTGTACAAAAAGAATCTTGATCCCGTAAACGATACTTAAGGTTCATTGGCAGCATTGGCACGCGTCGCGAGGAGCGCAGACGCCACTAATTAGGGCACGTCCGGCGCCAGGGGAGGGGGATGGTAGAGGGAGCGCACACCCCGCTCATCGAGCACGCGGCCCGCTTGTGTGTCAATACCCCCTTACCTTTAATTGCCCGCCACACTCCTATAAATAGCTCCCAAGACAGGCACATATTGTAGGAATATGACGTAGGATATAAAAATAGAGTATTATCTTTGTTATAATATAATCGTTGAAGTTGACGGAATAATGTAAAAGTAACGTAAACGAAAGAGGACGTGTGCAGCAGTTTTATGAGATGCAACAACATAACCTATTTACAGGTTGGATTACGAGTAGATCACGTCATTCCTAACACTTGGACGTGCAGAGCCGAGGATTGTATCACATTATATATTTACATTGTTTCTGCTCCAGCTTTTATACAAAAATAAAATACTTGTTCTTTCCCGATTGTAAAACTACGCAACACATAGCGGCGGGCGGCGGACGGCGGGTACCTAACATCACAGGCGCTTCCTTTATTAGTGTAATTATTTGGTTTGCAAGACCCTGACAAACATTTTTTATCGTAAAGATATTGTATTCTGTCTTGACTTGACTCTCTAATTCTACATATGATCATGAAACTTTTAAATCTCTTTTATCTAAAGATTTATTATCCATTACAAAGCTCGGTGTATCGGGGAAAGTTATAAGGTAGGGTGGTGAATGTTAAATCACTCTTCCCTACGTATTCATGTATTTTTTCTTCCTTTATACATAGTCTTATAATATATAAATATGTATAATACTGTTTCAAATAACTTGACACGAAATGTAATGTTGTTTATTTATCCTTTTCACACAACTTTATATTTATTCATATTCAGGGTGTGTATTGGAGCAGTAGTAAGTAATTTCAAAAGTGCAACTCACAAGCCTTGTCTTATACATGACATATAATGTCCAAACGATCAGCAACTGTCTGCAAGTAACCTTTCCCGGCGACCGGCGACCGGCGACAGCGACACACGTCGCCACGTAACTGTACCGAGGCCTTGAACATGAGGCCGTGTAACTCTATATCGAAACTCATATGAGATTCAAAGTTGCACCGGCTGGGGCCGAGCGCCTGGCTTCAATTGATTTATGTTAGTGCCCAAAGCGGCAGATGCGATCACGTCATTACCACCAAATGTGATGTCACAATCGTCGTTGCGAAATGAAATGTGTTTAAACAATACTTGGTAACGCCCAGTGTGGGATGATGGTGCTCGCTAGCTACAAGTTTATAACGCGTTGAGCAGTTCATCTTTAGAGGTCAACACAGATCGTTTTTATACAAAAGATGACAAGTGAGACTCGTTACGTATGAGCGTGAGTGTTGTTACACGAAAAGATGTATTTGCAAACAATTTCCCGATCTTGTCTTCCAGCCGATACGAAATACTATTACTGTGCACTGTATTTTAAAGAGAATTTGAGACTAGTTGTCGAGCGAAATAACATTATATCAAGGGAGATTATGAATTCTTACTGCACTAGAATTCAAAGCGGTTCCTTCCTAACTACAAAAACAGTGGGTACATTGACATGGTAGGAAGTTATTTCTGATACTTTCTGTTCTATATTTAGGTCGGTCGAAGGTGACCCCCTCCGCCCCAGGTGGGTGCCAGTTTACGCGCATGAGTTCAGGGGCTTGGCCTTGTTAGCCTCCCTAACTTTATTTAAAGTTAAAAAAATATTTCATGACCTCGATAAGTTTTTATTACTTATGTTCGTTCTAAGTGTTATGTTATCAAGGCTAACGAGATCTGAATAGGCAAATAACAACGTAGAGTGGGAACTTAACAGACGTAGCTTATCCGGTGGTCAATTTAAAATAGCAAATAGCAATGCCTAGCAATCTGTATTTATGTAATTAATATGAAATAGCGTGTCGTTATTGAGGTGGCCCATGGCGCCCTGGTGTGTCTGTGTCACAAATTTATAGTTTGAATTGTATATATGCTTATGAGTTTTATAACTGAACTTACAAATAAATTTAAACTATTGTATATTTTATTAAGCTATGAACTTAGTGGAAATGCGTGATATTTGAATAGATTGGTAACATGCGTCAGGAATGAATGTTTAAACACGACTACGTCTGGATTACTCTGGATAGCGAATGATGTGTAATTAAGTAGTTTCCACTATTTTCTTCAACAGTCAAACCATATTGAAATAATGCGTGTTTGCTACACGTACAAATCGTAGCCGATAGCTAATGGAGCTGACTAGCCCATTCGTCGCGACACCGGCTGTCGGCTGGCCTGCGAGGGAAATCCGCGAGGAAAGCAATACTGCTATCTATACAATTTGTATGGCGAAAGTGACAGATGGGACTTTCAGAACAGTTTGCTGGTAAATCTGAAGGTAAAAGTGGATTCGCGTCCTTTACGCGCGCTGCGCTAGTGATCGCGTCGTCACTTTCTACTGAACTTAGTTGATACCTAAAGATTTTTACGTTGTTTGACGACCTGCAGCGATTTAGTTCAAATCTAGTCTCAAACTAGTTCTTTACTAGGTCTTATTAGATTTTCTAACACTTAGTTAATGTGAGCTTCATTAATCGATCGCGTCAACTACTTAACCATTACTAAGACTATGATTATCTTATCGTTAGCAGCCGTTATCGCAACGTTAATTTGTATTATGATACTAACTCGTATGTTTTGTTACTAGTCTTGGTTATCGTGTCCTTGGACCGTTCAGTGTCGACTGTCGACGCGAACTGCCACGACTGAGAGGAAATTAAGTAGCTATAAAACTGATAGCGATATTTTAATTTAATAACGAAATTTTATGGTCGCTCCGGCAGTGTTCGCCTAAAATAACTATTGAAGTAGGAGTTCTGCTTGGTATCAAAATTATTTCGGGCCAACCTTGACTGTGAAGTCCGCTTCGGCTCTAGTGTCGATGCGAGAAGAGTTAGATAGAATATTGTACAAGGGTTGAAATGGCTGCAGAATGTGTCGTGCGCGCTGGTCGATGTTGACGATGTTGGACGTTACGTGCACGAGTATGCACTTATTACGAGTATGTTCGAGAACTAAATAGTACAAACGCCGGCGTGTTCCTAAACATTATAGTCACGTTAGGTCCAAAAAAACATTTTTGCTAAAAAAAATCTGTTTTGTTCAATTAGTTTGACCGCCACGTGACATCTACCGAACTGATAATAGTTACCACGCCTTTTACTTGTATAAGTTATTGAATAAATGCCTAATATCGTTAAACCATCATTCCATCGTCTAGACCAGCACTTGTTGGTAAAGAAAGCAGTGTAAGTAAGTTGTTTCAGATAAAATGCAAGGCAGAAGCGAGTCGTCCTATCGAATGAGTGTGTGGCAGCAATCGGCAGCATACAGCCATAGTATAATCGGCCGCGCCGCGCCCGTGCGCTTGGAGCGACGCGGCGACGGCGACGTAGCGCATTGCGAAACCACTTATCAGAATTTCAATAGGTAGGAGTTTCCAGTATTTCAAGAGTATTGTATCGCTGCGATGTTTGCGTTGAGATCGTTGTTCGTGTTTCACAATGGCGATCATTTGTACTGTACATACCAACGCTACGAGTATAATTTGAGTTGTATCATATTATATAGCGTCTGATAAATTGAACAATAACTCTTACCAACTCAAACTCTGAATACATACATACGTTTTACGTGAGTTATTGTAATGTGAATTTACGTGGTCTGTATTTGGGCCCTTGCCGGTGCTGCCATTAATGTCACTTATTAGCATTGGATACTACGGAGAGGCGAAGTCTTTGATTGGTGATCTTAAATTGGTTGAGAGGTCGAGACCAACGTGACCGACCTACAAAGCCTCGAGGTGCAGTCGTTAGCCATACGGTATGCTGCCGGGTACATTTTGGAGGTCGGGCTTACATTACGTAATTAATTCCCCGTCTCCCTTCCACTGATATGCCCGTCTCGGTTCCCGTTTCAATATAATGTAGGTGTTTTTAAGCAACAACGTATAGGCCTTTTCTAAGTCAGCCGAGCATTAACTAATAATAAGCAAATATAAATAAACGGTTTTTATTTTTATAGAAAGTTGTAATTGCATAAAATGAAATAAGTTTTGTTATAAGAGCATAAGTCATAACATAGCAATATGTATTTAACCAATGTGCTGTCCCCGACACCGTATCGTTAGATGTTTCTTACATGCAGAGTGAGTCGTCAGTAGGTACAGATGGAATATAAATAGGTTCGGTAATATATTTACCTTGTTGGTTTTGTTAATATTATTGCGGTTGGTGACTGGTGGCGTCCATGATCTTATCATATCGTTATAGTACCTGCCACTGCAGCTGGTTTGCATACGCTCGCCCCGACACGCTCAAGAAATAGATCTTATTCATTGCTTTCTTCTCATACATTTTGTATTTTTAGTTTCTCATCAGTAGCATGTGAACTCTTTGTTAGTTGTAGCTTCTTTTACAAAAAATAAGTACAGATGTTTAAGTGTACTTAGGTTACAGAATGTATCTAACTGTAGCGACTGGCAAACAATAATAATTATTATATTTGTACCAAGTTAACCAGGTTTGAGGTGAATAATATCCTCCACATGTACAATATAACTTTCTTATAATTTATCCCATTTCAAAGAAAGTTACTACACAAAATTCAGCAGCCGCCCCAGGAACGTGCCGGGCCCATATTTAAACGTTTAAATATTTTATTATCCGCATAGAAGTTGTTCGTTACGTTTTAACGAGTCCCGCCAACCGGCGCCGCGCCGCCACTCGTCAGACGCCAGCCAGGAGCCTCTTGTATAATATAACGCGATTTCAGTAGCTCTAATGCATCGCTTTTGTTGGCAACATGAAAAGGAGTAAAATTAGATGGGCCCTAACCGAACTTGCCAAGTTAAAGAAGTTATAATCTGCACTACCGTAGCGTGGGTCGTGGAACATAGTTCACTCAACTTGAAATGTACATTATTTGTAAACTGAATCCGTAAACGTACGTAAGGAATACATAGTTGAAAACTAATACAGTCATTGGCCACAAGTCGCAACGCTCGACGCCACGAGCGGAGGTCGGCTCGGTCTCAATTTAAGTTTTGAGGACGGCGAAGCGAGTTTGTTAAAATAATAAATATGCAAATGACCAGTTTGTTGTTGCATCTCCATAACGCTACCTGTTGGCAAGGTCAAGGCGAGTGACGTCACGCGAGTCACCTTGACGCAGTGCCTCGCTTAACACGCCGCTCGCCAGCCTCGTCTGCCGCTCGCTAAGGTGGACTACACACACCTGCCGCTACTCAATTTATTACATCAGGCACACAAACCGATCGACACCACCGCGTGACATGAACATAGTAGTCGGAAGTAACGGAAGAAATCATCTATAGCAGAACACCTGCTTGGCTCTGCTCTCCAGGAAATTCGCTTAAACCTACGACTGCGTCGAAAGGAAAAGAAGATGAAAAAACATTGGCAAATGTTAGTAGGAATTATAGATTAAAATTATCACAACTTGGAATACAGCAGTTAGTTTTGTTAGGTAAATCCCAAACGTGGTCAATGTAGGGTGTCGGACTCGGAATATTATATAAAGTTACTAAAACATGAAAAGATACTAGATGTAAAGAAAGATACATTAGTGTCAAACGTCATCTGCCAATTGCCATCCTGTTTTCCGGTCTAATCCAGCGTAACCGTGATTATGGTTCATGTAACTAGGTCGCACGCACCATAACAATGAAGTAAAGTTACAAACCAAATTACATTTTATAATGCTTTGTAGAATAATAAACGCTAGCCGGTCAGCCTCGAGGCAGCCTCAGTTGGGGGACTGCACAGTTCACGCGTGTGACTTGCTTAAAACCATTTATTGCTCTTTTTGTCTTCGTTCCGCGGAACCGTGTTTTGAAATTTGGAATTTATTGCCTTTGTGCGCCGTGTGTTGGTCGTGTGTGTGTGTGTGTGTGGCCGAGATCGATCGCCAGGGGTCGCTGCACTGGAAATGCTTTTGAAAAATGTATTTGAAGCTTTCAAGAAACACAGGCCGTAAACGTGACATGCGTCAGCGGCGTGATATTTGTAAACCCCTGCGTATTCAGCATAATTATTAACACTCAGACCAATAAAAAAAGAATTTTTGTTAGCATACTGCAGTTATGAATATGAAGTCAGTTTCCTAGTTTTGCTACTGATTGAATATTCGTCTTAGGTAAAAGGGTGCTTGCTTTCGATTCTGTCGCTTTTCCTTCGAATCTCCACGATTCGCATGTTGATATCAATATATCCATACTTTTGCTTTACAGAAATAGCAATCAGTTCCCTACTGCTGGGTAAATGTAAGGGCCTCGGTGAGAAGTGTCTTGGTAGGTAGTAGTTATGAGTCACATTTTTAGACTTGTCTTAATTATTATGTTATGTCCAGCATCAATCTGAATTCAATCTTCCCCTCCCGCGGCCCGCGTGCCTGCCAGCTCTCTGCAGCGCGGGCAACTAAGCCAAGGCGAACAGAGATGT